>PVKE010004568.1:0-63966 GCA_004027555.1 Craseonycteris thonglongyai | reverse complement strand
CCTAGTCCGCCAGTGAGCCCACAAACCAACCCGGAAGGAGCCAAAAGCATAGCAGCTTCAGACACGACTGTCACTATTCTCAACATCGAGAAAGGCTAGGCTCCCACATGCTAAGTGCCGCCTGTTTACGCGTGACCTTAGGGAGGATCTGTGTGCTAAGGCTTCCCACGTGCTACTAGCACCGCCCTGGGACAGACGAGGAGCGGATGACGCAGGCGGCCTCCCACCCTCCACCACCTCGCTCTCCCGAAAGGGGTTTCCCCACCGCAGCACCCACCATGCGAGCCTTTCCTCCTTCACGCTGCCTCGCTCACAGGCACTGTCCAGAACACCTGTACGAGGGGCTGGAGAGCAGCCGTCCTGGAGACACCTGTGTGTACCCAGCACCAAGAAGGGTGTGGCCGCACGCTCGTCCCACAGCCAAGAGCGTCTTCAAAGTATACTAACTCAAGTCCCTGCGGCCTTAAAATACCTACAGGTGACAAGGTCACAGAGGGACAGGACTGCCCAGGGCCTCTGGCAGGAGGACAGAGGGGCAAAGATACGGCCCCTGAATTCTGCCTAACCTTCCGTGTCTCCTTGAATGGCCTGTTCTTGTTACCTTAACTGGCTAGGAAACACATTTCCATCCGCAGGTACGTCCACACTCCGTCAATCCCACTGAACCTGGAGTAATTATTTCTTCCCCGAAGTTAGGAATGCACCATTAGGTTCTTCCCCGAACATTCGGAGCTAATGATTAATACCCGGAATAAAAGAAATGATTAAATAGGCGACTTTAGTAATATAATCAACAAAATACAAAGTCCTGACATCTAATCTTTTTCCAATTACTGAAGCCTAAGTAAAATAAGTAGAGAATAATTGGGCAATAGTTCCAGCAATAACGTGCATTTTGCAGCCATCTCAGAAAATATCAAAGCTTCCCCAGCCCCCTAAGGACATTATGAAAAGCAGGAACTTAATATCTGAGCACCAATAACGCAGTGTTTACCGGCCCTGTTCCCGCCGCCCGCCCGGTTCCCTGACTGCGGCTTAGATGGAAGTCGAGGGCGTCTCAGCGGCCCCTGTTCTCTGGGCCTGTCTCCTCCGGACGCAGCTCACAAAGAGGCTCCGCGGACGAGCCCGCACAGCGAACACCGGTCCTGGCTTGCGGAAGCGTCAGTGTTCAAAGGCGGCTTTCGTATGCACCTTCTTTGGTCCTCAAAGTGGCTTGAGCTAACGAGGGCTGCGACCCCGCCACATAAACGAGGAACCATCTCTGAGAGGTCAGGTGACGGACCAGGTGACACAGGAAGTAAGTGACCCTCACATCCCAGAGTCGTCCACTCCACTACCTTCCGTTATTAAGGTTTCTGTGATTCAGACAAATCTCTAGGAAGAAGGACCAAAAGGTCCAAAATAGACTGTCGCCCAGGGCCCATCCCCCTCCCACCTTCCCAGCAGAATTGGGTTGCAGCAACCCCGGGAGGGAGAGAAGCCAGCCCAGGGGCAGCTGAACCCGCCCATCCCACTCCAAAGGTGGGCCTGACTGCTTGGCATGGAGCTAAGCCCCACCCTCACCAGTGACTGATCAGCAATGGGGCTGGGACCCTCTTTAAGCCACAAGGAGAGCGCGCCAACTGGCCCGGGGCTTCTGGGAAAGCCCTCCTGGCTCCTGGAGATCTCGCGGAGATAAGCCTTCCCTGCGTGCTGAGAGTCGCTGGGGCCAAGCCCCTTGTAGACGGGCTGGTGGCTCGGACGGTGACACTGAAGGAAGAGCAACGACCAGAGACATCTAGGTACAAGAGAAGACGACTCCAACGATATGTCCCTGGATCTAAGACTCCAGAGTAGACACACAACTTCAATGGGGATCAAGAACTGCAAGATCAAGCAAGAGCTCTGTCACAGGCTGGACAGGACTTCAGTGACGAATAAACCCCACACAGATGAGGCTCCTGGGAAGGGCCGCTCTTAAGAGTTTGGCAGGGGAAAGCCGGGACGGCTCAGCGGGTTGAGCGCTCGCTTTGAGGCCATGAGGACCGAGGATCGAATCCCGGCTCCGGCCCAGGCAGGACCCACGTGCTGAACTGGGGAGTTCCCACAGTTCGGTTCTCTGACTGTCTCTGTCTCTGTCTCTCTCTCTATCTGTCAAAAAGTAAAATAGAGGTAACTATGCACTGAAGACAAAAAGATAATTTCTCTCTATAAATGTGAAAAGATAAAAAAAAAAAAAAAAAAAAAAAGAGTTTGGCAAAGAGTGTATGCTGATCCGGCTTTTTGTTGATCAGATGTTAAAGGTGCGCTCACATCTGAGCAGCAACGTCCCGGGAAGAAACCTATTCTGCAGGGACATGTACAGATACACAAGGATTATGCACCAAGGCATACAGGTGAGCACCACCCTGACCACAGAAACCTAGAAACAATGGCAGCGGGCGTTAGTGGGGCGACAACTGAAAACACAGCCGCCGGATCCACACACTCATACTACATACAAGCTGCCGTGGAGGACGCGGGTCCCTTGTGGGATGGAGTAGACTTACCTAAGTGACGCAGTGAGAAGGGGACGGTGCAGGCCCGTGCGGATGCAACGAGTGCCCCCGTGGGCACAAGGGCCCGCAGGGGCACACAGCCGCACTCCAGAGGGGGTCCAGGCCCCCACCCGGGCCCCGGAAGACCGCTGTTTCACCTGCACCTGTTTCGTGTCCACAGGGCGCACAGCTCCTGTGGAGTCTCCACCTTCACCTCGGACTCTGCAAAGCCCACCCAACCTTCCAGCCCCAGCTCGGCCTCGGCCAGGGCTCTGACACCCCCCTGACCACCCCAGGGCCCTGGGGTCTCTCTTCTGTGAGTGCCCGGGGCCCCCGGAGCCGGCCCCCCTCAAAGGCCCCTCCAGGGCTGTGCCATGAGCGTGGATCCCGCCCCACAGGAGCCGTGCCGACGTCCCTGCAGGTCAGTCCCGCAATCCTGCTTGTCTGTCCTAACACCAGGTCTCACAGCTGCTTCGTGGAACGTGCCGGAGAGAAGAGAGTTCAGTTCTTCCCTCCATCCCGTTAGAGGTGGTGTTCTTGTTTTTCTTTTTGTTTGGTTTTGTTTGTGGCGGGGGTACATTTTTAAAGTGTAACCTGGGAAGCCGGGATGGCTCAGCGGGTTAAGCGCTCGCTTTGAACCCTGGGGACCGAGGATCGAATCCCGGCCCCGGCCCGTGTGGACCCATACGCTGAACTGGGGAGTGCCCCCAGTTCGGTTCTCACCGGGGTGAGACCCCGGCCCAGTTCCTGCCCTGTGCAGCCCCGCCCACCTGTGGAATGAAACTATGTGGAAGAACCAGTGATGTGCAACTATGGAGACGGCTCTGGGCCCTCCCCTTTCTCTCTGTCTCTGTCTCTGTATCTCTCTCTCTGTCAAAAACAATAAAAAAATTTTAAAGTGTAACCTGTATACAATAGAAGAATGACTGTAGCCTCCCCCACAAACAAGCTGCAGAGCACTTCTATCACCGTTTTAGGAACTCCTCACCCCCACCCTGAGCTAGCCCTAGCTGACGTCTATCGCCTACTGTGACATCGTCACAGGTGAGCCCTGCCCGCCCTTAAATGCACATGCGTAGCACACACAGGATGTACTCCCTGCTGTCCCACTTCTTTTGCTCAAAATATGTCTGTCAGTCATACATGTCGCATGTGTGCTCATTCTTTACAAGCAGACAATGTATCCTCGTCTGTGAATGTGTCACCATTTGTCCACGCAGTCACCTGTCCTCAGAAGTCTGGGTCACTCACAAGCTTTCACTGCCGAGGAAGAGCTGCTACGATCGCTCTGGCCGTGTGACTTGTGGGCATATGTTTTCATTGCCATTTGGCAAATGTGAAGCCGCGGAAGTGCTGGGTCCTACAGCAGACATATGTTTACCTTTGTAAAGCGGTCAGCCCGTTTTACACTTCCCACCAGCAATGACTGAAAAGTTTCCACTGCTCAAAATCTAGTGTTGTCAGCCTGTACTGGGAGCCATTCTGCTGAGCGTTCGATGGCCTCCCATTACGGTTTTAATGAGCAGTTCCGCGCTGACTGGTGATGTCGAATTGAGCACTGGACAGATTTTCCTGTGCTTCCGGCCATTTCTAGACCCTTTATGAAGTTCACGTGGAAGTCTTTTACTCCTTGTTTTATTAGGATGCTCATGATTTTATTACTGATTCTTGGGTCCATTTCTAGGGATGGATTTTGCTCCTGATAGTAGGTCCTGCTTCCCTGTCTCACTCATGTCTGTTACGTTTTCACCGGGTGCCAGAGGTGCCAGTGATAAATGCCCCCTCCACGTACCACCTCTGTGATGGTGGCACAAGGCCTTGTGACTGCTTCCCCTCGGCCAGCTGGCCTGGCGTATCGTCTTCGGTGGGGAGAGCGGAGGGACAGCCAGGACGCAGGGTTTCGTGGCTGTTCAGCGGGCCCTGGGCGAGCTGGGCTTTCAGCCAGCTCCAGCTCTAGGCCCTGCAGGGGGCACCTCCTCCCGGGCCGGACCCTGCCCATAGCTCCTCCCACGCCCAGGACCCAAGAGCCGCTGTGCTCCGGGTCCTGCTCCTGCAGGACACCTGCAGCCCCGGCCAGCCGGCGTGAGCTCTGGGTACTGACACCTCTCTGCTTTCTGGGGAGTCTCCCCGCCTCACAGAATTGCACCCCCTCATGAACAGACCAGCACTCCGCCAAGGGCTGGACGGGACCTGGCCCTCTCCCTCCATCTCTGTGTAACGCTCTGCCCTCCAGCACTTGGCTCCACACATGAGCTCAGCCTCCAGACTCCCCCCTCAGCAAGGCTGGGGCTTAAGGTTAGGGTCCCCCTCCCGGTGCTGAGAACTGGGTAACTGTCTCCAACTGTGACTGGGCGCGAAGAGCATGTTCACCCTGTTTGCCTCCCTTCTCCCGGGTCACCATCCTCACTGCCTGGAAGGGCTGGCTTCTCACACTTGGTCCACTTTTGGGCACCGATGACCGGAGAGCCATTGCTCTGGCAAGTGACCCTTCCTGGGTCGAAGCCAAAGTCAACTTACTTACAAATGTTTTTTTTTATTGTTTTTTTTTAATATATTTTTTTGTTTTTGACAGAGAGAGAGAGAGAGAGAGAGAGATACAGAGACAGAGAGAGAACTGAACTGGGGGAACTCCCCAGTTCAGCACATGGTTCCGCACGGGCCGGGGCCGGGATTCGATCCTTGGTCCCTGGCGCTGCAAAGTGAGCACTTAACCCACTGAGCCATCCCGGCTTCCCCTACAAATGTTAAAGAATGTTTTGTCTATATTCAGCAGAAAGCTTGGTCTCTAATTTCTTTTTCTCACGATGCCTCCGTAAGGTATTTAGTGTCAGGGTTATTCTGCCTTAATAAAATGAGCTGACAAGTGTTTTCTCTTCTTTTCTAAAAAAGCTTTGGGAGAACTGGTACTATTCGTTCTCTGCATATCTGGCAGAGTTCACTAACAAAGCCTTCAGACCCTGACGCTTTCATGAAGGTTTTTTTATTACAAATTATGTTACAAATTGTTTAAATCGATACAGGTACATTAAAGTTTTCTGTTTCCTCCTGTATCCATTTTATTAGGGCCTGTCTTTCAAGCAATGTGTACATTGCATGTAAGTTCTTCAATTTATTGGCTTGAAGTTGTAAATTATATCCCTTTATTATTTTTTAATGTCTGTAGAATCTGTAGTGATGTTTCCTCATTCATTCCTGGTAATGGTAATTAGTCTCCTTTTATCCATTGATCAAGTCTAACGAGAAGGTTTTATTGATCTTTTCAAGGAACTAATTTTGGATTTTGATTCTCGCCTTGATTACCCATGTTCCGCTTTACTGCTTCCCACCCTTAACTTTATTTCCCTTCTTCTACGGTTTTGTTTACTTTCCTTCTCTGATCCCTTACACTTTTCTAAGGTAGTCACTTATGGGTCCCACAAACTCTGAGGTACTGTCACTATCATTCAGTTCAAAGTATTTTCTCATTTTCCTTGTGACTTCTTTGATCCAGGAGATATTTAGAAGTATGGTGACCATTTCCAAACACCTGAGGATTTCCGGACAGCTTACTATTGACTGGCTTCTCGTTTACAGCTCTTGGTCAGATGACCTCGGTGTCCTTTCAGTCTCTTCTTTACGATGACTTATGGTGACGGAGCATATGGTCTGCCTGGTGAATGTGTCATATGTCCTTGAAAAGGACGTGCGGGCTTCCCTGGGTGATGTGGAATTCCGTACACACACACAGAGCCTGCTGGCTGGCAGTGCTGCTCAGATCTCTGCTGGGTTGTACATTTGCACAGCCTCTCAGTTACTCAGGGCGAGGTGTTAGAATTCCTGCCCCGACTGGGAATTTGTCTATTTCTCTTTCTTTCTGTCACTGTTTGCTTCACGCATTGTGAGCCTGCGTTATTAGGTGTGCACACATTTAGAAAAGATATTATCTACTTAATGAGTTGAACCTTTTCCCATCACGAAACATCCCCCTTTGTCTCTAATAAAACTCTTTGTGTTGATGATTTTTTTCTGGCATCACTGTAAGCAAAGCAGTGTGCAGGGCATAGCTTCTCCCACCCTTTTATTTCAGCTGCCCGAGTCTCTGTGTTCACAGCTGTGTCTGCCTGTCCTTCCAGCTTCCTGTCCCCGTTTCATGGACTCAGACTACAAAACCACTGGTCCTCTAAGAAGGGAAAGTGTCAAGATGTAAGGAAAACTGTAAGAAGCAGAAAGTAAACAAGTAATCAATAATATTTCTTCCTTGTACAACAATGGGTGTGCTTTCTGAACAGTAAAATGTTCAAGTATCTTCATGACAACAATACCACAGTTCCATGTCCGTCTGTACTGCGAAGGTGGCACCTCCCACCTGGGAAGCTGCTGCCCCATGACCAAAAGAAGCGGGGCAGAGAGGCAGATGCGGGAGTGGGTTCAAGGCCCGGCACGGCCAGTGAGCGTGTGTGTGGCCTTGGGCAGGCCCCTTCATCTCTCTTGAGCTCACCTCATCCTCGGAACAGGGAGAAATGAAGATGCCTGCTTCACTTAAGTCACAGAACTCTCACAAGGAACAAAGAGACAATACACGGGAAATCCTTCGTAAACTGTGACACATTGTACAAATGCGACAACGTGGTTCTGCTACGCCTGCTAATGTGGTTAGTCAGCACTCTGAGAGCCCAACCCACAGCACAACTGGGACTCATTCACTCTAATTGGATGTAAAATACCACATTTAAGACTGAACCAGAAACCTGTCACAAAATGGTGCAGGCAAAGAACTCATAATTATAAGCACCTTTTATTCCTGAAAAGCCAGGAATAACTGAAAAATCAACTAATAATTTAAGCTATTTTTTCCTAACATTCCCTCTCTTTTAAACTGGTTTTAATTCTGACTTATTAGAATTTTTATAGCAATAAAGCCTGGGAGAAACACTGGACAAGGATAAGAAATGCGTGTGCACGGAATCACCTAGGCTGACGTGTGAATCTAAACGAGAAGCGGAGCGGCACGAGGAGGATCTGCAAGGCGAGCACGCTCCGTACCGGAGAAGCCGCAGCACAGGACTCTCAGAAGTCAGCCCACGTGAGCGTTCACTGGGCGGCCCGCTGCGCAGCGGCCCCCTCTCTGAGTCTGAGGCCACCACACACAGTATCCACCCAGCCAGGGAGTGCTGAGCGGGCGCTGAGCGGGCTTCGGGGTTCAATCAGGCCCAGTTCCCACCCTCCTGGGGCTCATGGGCATGCAGGGAAGAGGCGCACGTGAAGAGCTGCTACTCGCAAAGGCGCCAGGCCCTGCAGGACACCCGAGCACAGGTGGCCTCTTCTCTAAAGAGGGGACAGCAGGACAGACGCCCAGGGACGGCTGCTTGAGCGGCACCAGCTTCCAGGCAGAAAGGCAGTAAACACAGCCAGACTGTGAAAATCTGCAGACCTGGCCCAGTGTTCAGAAATATAAAGGAAAGTTCCAGAAGGGTGTGTTCTTTTCCCGAGAGGTAAGTGACAGCCTCTGGAGACAGAATGCAGGGGCAAGGATGGGCGGGACAGGGGGCTGTGTATTCATTTTCACACCAGCTTCTCCCAGCTCCTGTTTGGCTGCAACAGGAGGGGAGAGGAGGAGAGGGGAGGGCAGGGGTGCCCAGCTGACTGGCCGCTTCTGTGAAGAGTTCTGGAGTTCTGCACTCAGGACCCTCTGTCTGTAACTAATGGTTTTGCAACATGACTTCTCTGTCACTGTTTCTCTTATCTAAAGGTTTTTCCTCCCAGTGCCCAAGGCATGTGCTGTAACAGGCGTCAGACACGGCAGAAATGGACACACTCCTCTGGGGGCCCAGTGCTTACCTGGGGGAGGGGGGGGTAGCAGGAAGGAGGAGCAGCCGTGAGGGCTCAGGTCCCCGAGGTCTGAGCCCCCTTCGTTCTGGAGGCCAGGACAGGATGGGCCTCACAGAGGCGGCTGCTCAGAACCGTGTAAGGCGGGAGGCCCGCCAGACAGATGCACCGAGGGGGCACCTGAACCCAGCCCTGGAGGCCGGGGGGTCCCGAGTGGCTGGAGCACGGTGAGCAGGATGGGGAGAGGGCCTGCGCCCTCCCAGACACCCAGAGACACATAGCCCACAGGCCACCGGCGAGAAGGCGCACGGCGAGGTCTGCGCACCCCAGCCCCTGGCTGCGCCTACAGTTTAGAGCCCTGGAAGATACAGGTTTTAAAAAGAATGAAAAATTAAACTGGAGATGCATTTTATTCTGCAAACTGTGCTGAGACGAACTGCTATGTCATTCAATGAGATAAAACACATTTCTAAAAATTAAATGTACTGCCGGCTTTCAGATGTCCGTTCGCCTAAGAGCTGCATGGAACAGCGACGCCTCCGTGGAGAACAGAACCAGAGCCGCACCGTCACTGCCACCCCTACCGCCACGCACTGCCCTGCAGGACGCAGCCACGGCTCACACAGCCCGAACCCCGCGCCTCCTGCCCCCTGCAGAACTCGCAGGTGCTCCAGGATCCCCGCCTGGCAAAACACATAATTGTAGAGCAAGTTTCCAGGAAGCACTTTATTCACCAAAAGAAGCCGGCTGCGTCAGAACCAGAAAGAACACAGCCGTGTGCGCATTTGCATCAAAAAGGACCCGGTAATCACGCTCTCTTCTTGTCATTTGTTTTTGATTTGCCTGAATTTGCTAGTTTTAATACCCTTACTCACTTGGGTCATATGTAGAATCCTTTCTTCTTCTTTTACTTTTCCTCTTCCTTAGAATGTCCCTCAGTGAATAAACCCAACTCATTCGTAGTGGAGAAAACAACGCCCCTTAAAATATAAGCCGTTTTGTCAGCAAACGCCAGAACGGTCAACGCGCCTGCCTCTGGGGAGGGCGCCTGCTTCTCCTCAGCCCTCCCATCTGGAAAGTTCCGGGCCAGCCCTGGAGGCAGCCGCCCTCCACAGCTCAGCCCGGCCTCCCCACGCGCTCCCCTGCCTTGCTCTCCCCACCACAGAGCAGTGGGGTGGCACCTGGACGGCTCAGGGCATTCCCGCAGGGACCCCAAGGGCTCGCCCGCCCAGACTGCCTCACCACCAACGTGCCCCTCCGGGCCACAGCTGAGATACATGGGGTGCAGCCCTCAGAAAACAGGGTGACCCGCCCGCCTGACGCCAGCTCCCCGGCTGCCCCGCCTCCAGCCTGGTCATCATGGCAACCAGCTGAGAAAACAGACGCCATGAAGTGCCAGGCGTCCTGCGTAGCAACAACAGACAGACAAACAACCCCATTACAAACTGGCCAAAGGATCTTAACAGACGTTTCTTCAAACAAGACGCACGAACAGCCGTCTGGCACCTAAAAAGATGCTTAAAATCATTCGCTGTCTGGGAAGGCGGAGCCACAGAGTGACACCATTGCACCCACAGGAGCGTACGAGGCCTGCACCGAGCACCCCCCAATGGGCATGCCAACGCTCAGCCCTTCGGAAAGTCTGCAGGTCCCAGAAGGTTAACTCGGCCACCCTGTCTGTGCCCCCGCGATTCCACTGCTAGGTCTGCACCCAAGAGAAATGAGATCACAGCCACACAACAACCCGCACACGGATGTTCACGCAGCACGAAGTGAAAAAAACCAATTCTCCTAGCGGATGCTGGGTCAGTGCTCGTGGCCTGGCGTTCAGTGGCCAGAACAAGACCGAGGGCACAGCAGTGACAGGGATGGCCACTGAAAACATCCTGCTGGTTCCACTGCTATGAACGTCCAGAGCCGCACATCCACGGAGAGACAGAGCCGCGTCCGAGGTCGCCCCGGGCTGGGGGCTGGGCGTGCCTGCGGAAGGGGCAGGGTTTCTGGCCGAGTTCTAAACGCCCCTTAGTGAGAGTTACAGGACTCTACAAACACAGGAAATGCCACGTGAAGGGTGAGCCGCAGGGCTTGTGAGTTCTACCTCAATAGAGACGTTCGAGAGTCTTGAGTAAGGAACTTCTTCGGGGCTCTTTACAGCCCCGGCCCTGTGAGGAAGGCGGGTCTGGGAGGAGGTTCTGTCGAGCCAGTACAACGATGGCTCTGGCGTGCGGATCTGTCACAGAGCTGAGCAGGGCTGAATGGCTCTGCACAGGGGAGGACACACCGGGATCTCGGGGGGCCCGGGCCCCCGGATGGCAGGACGCTGGAACAGCACCGGCCCCCCACCCTCACGCCTGGCAAAGGCTTGCTGCCGTGAATGTGTGGCTGGTGCGCGGTGACTGCTGAGGCCGGCAGACTGACGGAAGGCCCGCATGCGTCTCAGAACACGCCCGCGGGAGTGCGGGAGTGCGGGAGAGGCCTGGCTCCGCCCGGCAGGCGGCTGCAGGCGCTCTGTGACGACTCGTGGGGAGAGCCACCCCGGCTGGCGTCCCAGCTGGCGTCCCAGCCTCGCTGAGAGGTAAGCTCACCCCTCAGGGCCCCCGTCTCCTCATCTCTGGGAATCTGTCCCAAAGAAATAATCCAGAACGCAGACCTATGTTTATGCATAAAGGTGGCCACCGACGCACTATTTACATATTTTGAAAAGCTATGATCTCAATGTCTAATAACAGGGAACTGACTAAATTAATTACATCCATTTGTCACGGAGAGGATGTTTAAGGGGAAAGTGGCATTTCAAAGTCTGCAGCCAGCAAAAGCAGCCTCGTCTGCATGTCCTTAACCAGCAACCCCCCCGCCCACCGCCCAAAGAGCCCAGTCACCCGTTAGGCACTTCACAAGGTCTAATTACACAGGTCTCCTTCGATGCCATCGATCCCAGTCAGTGCCGCGTGGCATTTAATTAAAGGAAAGGGCTACTGCGACTCCGTGTTCAAAATCTACATCCTTCAAACAAATTAGAAGCTTGAGGTTCGCTGCTTTGCTCTGCAGGAGGACCCACTGAAGCCCAGCCCTCAGCCCCCTGCAATTTCTGCACTAAAAGGTGCACGTAGATCTGTACATGTAGCAGGGTTGACCTGCGCCCCAGCTCGGGTCAGCAGCGCCCGATCTCTGTGCCTGGCAGCAGGTCACCTGATAACGAGACAGGTCAGCAAGCGCAGTCCTGCCGCTGCTGCAACGCGTGTGTAAGTGTCAACAGGGGCAGCTGCACCGCGGCCCCCAGCGCAGCGCCATGTCATGCACTCGTGCAGGGCCCTGAGGCTCCCACGGTCGCGTGAGCTCACTGTGCACACCCATCGCCCGCAGGGTCCCTTGAGAAACAGCGGCTCTCCCGAGGGACGCCCGCTGCCCACGCGCTCTCTGTGGCTCTGACGGCCAGCGAGCACACTCCTAGATGTCACACACGGCCGAGGACCCGGCGGGTCACAAGCTGGAAGCAGCCCATGGAAAGGCTGAACACAGCCTTGTCAGTAATAAGCTCAATTAATCCGAGATAAGCATGGGAGGTAATTACACAACAAAGCAACTTCACCCCACAGCCCCCTGCACGTGGGAGCACACAGAAGAGGCTCAGAGGCAACGACAGGCAGACCCGGGACAGCTCGGAACTGCCCACAAGCCCCGCTGCCAGCCCACAGCCCGGCCGCACCCTCAGGACCGTGGCCTCGAGCACAGCCCGGATCGCCGTCCATCCTTGGAGTCCACTCCGCAGCCCAGTGCAGATCCATGAGCCTGACCCCAAGGACCAAGAGCCCTGCGCCCAGCCTGCTGCCCCCACACCCCCGCCACTTCAGCACACCCAAGCTGTTACAGTTCACCCAACGAAGGAACCGAGCGGCACTCGGGAGACAGGAGTCACAAAGCTTTACTCACGCCCGCGGACTCAGAGGAGTGTTGTTCCAAAGCCTGAGCCCCGACGGTGGGGAGTGTCCGTATACAGGGAGACTTGGTTACTTTCTATGATAAGTTCCCTTTTTCCCACAGTCACATGTCTAGGTTTGGCAGATGCAGGCGCCGGAGAGGCCAAGGCCACAGGTGCAGGGAGTGAGCGGGCTCTGCAGAAGCAGGGGAGCGATGCGCAGGGAGCCAGGAAGATGTGCAGAAGCAGAGGCTTCATTGCCAGCAGTGACAGGGGGCTCTGCCCACATCAAAACCATCACCTCCTTCTCCAGGGGCACACTTCCGCTCATGCCAGCACGAGCCGTGTCTGGTTTCGGGTCTGTCTGCACCCCGACCAGGGGGCCCCCAAGCACAGGGACTGTGTTGTGCACATCCCTGTACCCCTAACTCCAGGCACTACGGCTGCTCGGACAAGGTGTCAAAAAGGTAACTAACAATACAAAACACTACACAGCTGAAGTGATGGGCAAGAAATAAGGGCTCGAGGGGAAGCCGGGATGGCTCAGCGGGTTGAGCACTCACTTTGCAGCCCTGGGGACTAAGGATCGAATCCCAGGCCTGGCCAGTGAGGACCCATATGCTGAACTGGGGTGCGCTCCCAGTTCGGTTCTCACCCCAGGCATGCTTCCCATGTAGGAGGCCCCTGGCTCGGTTCCTACCCTGCACAACCCCGAACCCACCTGTGGAACAAAACAGTATCAAAAATTAATGACGTACAACTATGGAGACTGCTCTGGGCCCTCCCCTTCTCTGTCTCTCTCTCTCTCTGTAGAAAACAATACAATCTTCAAAAGAAAGAAGGGCTCTGGGTAAGTCTACGGGCTGCGGCTGTGGGCGGGTCACCTTGATGCACCTGAACCCAGTCTGCATTACGTGTCGACAGGGTGGCCCTATGACAGTACATGTTTAAAGCAGACACGACTATTAATTATGCCAGGGCACCAGGGGTGAGCCAGTGCTTCCAGCGGCCGGGGTACAGGGCACCCCCGTAGGTATTGCACCAGCACAAGGACAAGAAGGCTTCCTGGGTCATTGAGATCCAACAAAATGGGGGAAAGACACACTCCAGGCAAGGAGGAGAATGGGAACTAGTTACTGGTCGTTACGTATTAATCCGTGTGACAGTTACTATGTTGCCGTCCAGTGGCCCGTCAGTCTTTCCTGGTTCAGTCCGCATTTTGGTGTGAGATCCAGGATCGGTAGGTCCCGTGCCTGGATGGAGCAGCAGGTGAACCAGTAATTAGGAGTCCGGTAATGGAGGGCACGAAAGACCAGGAGTCTGGTCTTTGTCCTGGAAGCAGCGGGGAACTGTGCAAGGCGAGGTGACAGCCACGTTTCCATGTGATTCGCTGCCGGCTAGCCCCCGGAATGGATTACAGGGGGAGCGGGGAGCAAGGAGACTACAGCCAACGCTACTTCAATGGACAGGCAGAGATAATAAAGGTCTGAGCCAGGGCAGGCCCATCAGAGACAGAGGAGAGGACGAAGGAGACGACGCAGGGCGCTGTGAAAGAGCGAGACCGCACAGGCTTCAGCAATAACATGATCCGGAGACAAAGACGCGCCGGCTTGACAGTGACCGCAGGCGGCACCCTGGGCAAGCACACTGTGTGCACTGCGGAAGCCAGCAGTGGAGACGGGCAGCAAGGTTGGTGGAGGACAGCAGGGAGGACCCTGAGAAGTCTGACCTGGTGGCTGGCAGCCAGCCCCCCGGGCCAGTGCCTCGCGCCTGAGAGACAGTTCCCGTGCCCATCTGCAGATGCCCAACTCGAGTCCGGGACCTTTCTGCCACGTTCGCACGTTTTCGGCCGAGAAGGTCAGGGGGGCCGGGGGGGCATCCCCAGATGGCAGTGGTGCTGCGGGAGGACCACAGCAGAGAGGTCGCGAAACGCACGCTGGGCAACACCCGGGTTTGGAGGGGGAGAGGGTGGAACAGTCACAGGGGACACTCGGAGATGGTGGGGATGAAACACTGGGTTCCCTTCAGGCCGCAGGAGAGCTGGCCTGTGCCCAGACCTGCCTCCACCCAGAGGTACAAAGGAGCCGGGAGCCAGCAGCGGAGCCTGGTGTGCGGAGGTGCTGAACAAGGGTGGGCAAGGGCATCGGGAAAGCAGCGAGGTGAACGGCTCAGCACAGCCCGGCCAGGGGTGGACCCCTCAGCCTTCCGCCCGGCACGGGGCGCCCACACCTGCGAAAGCAGGGACCTCGTCGCCCCAGGACCCGGCTCCCAAGGCCGGCAGAACCACCTAGAGCTCGAGACTTTCTGCTGAGCCTCCAAGAAACGCCTGAGACGAGGTGGGAATCGGAGTCATGTCAACAGAGACCAGAGCGGAGGCCGGGCGGCTGCCGCGCGCCGCGGGGCCCTGCAGGAGGCTCCTAGTGAGGCTCTCGGGCTCCGGCTGCCGGGACCCCGGGCATGGGGCGGCCACCCGGGGTACGAAGACCCAGGGGCGCCTCCAGATGCCCTTGCCCACTGGAGCAGCACCGGCCACACGGCCCAGAGACGCCCCCAGGTGGCCCGTGAGCAAGGACAGAGCAGTTCTGTGCCCCGACATGCTCAGCGGTCCCCGAAGCCTTAGCTGCCTGCCTCTCACCCCCCCAGAAACCCCGTATCCATCAGCCCTCTCTCCACACCCTCCTCCCGCCCCTGCCGACCACTAGGGGCCTGTCTCTGTGATGTGCCTGTTCTGGGCATTCCCTAGTAATGGGGTCACACAGCCTGTGGCCGGAGGTGGCGGCTTGCTCCACATGGCAGTTTTCAGGGTCCATCCTGTGCAGCATACAGCGTGCGGGTGCCTCACCCGTGTTCACACCCCACTGCGCTACACGCAGAGGCCACGTTTCACTCCCCATGGCTGCCATGCACGTGGGCTGCTCTGGACGTCCGCACACGAGCTTTCATGTGGACACACTTTCAGTTCTCCTGGGCTCACACCCGGAGGGGGTTTCGGCTCGTTCGGGGGCTCTGGGCTAAATGTTTGAGGAGCTGCCTGAGAAGGGTCAGCAGAGCAGTGAGTGCGATGGGTCTGCGGCCGGGGACTGACCACCTGCCATATGGACTCCACCCTGCGACCCAAGTGTACGTGAGACCACTCAGAAAGACACCAGCCTGCAGCAGGACTGTACCGACGTCTGTGACTATCTGCAGCACAAACACTGTGCAATTAGAAGGCGAGACACAGACGCAGCATAAACACCGTCACCGCGCTTCAGCAGTACCGACCGAAAGCCCCGTCACAGAGGCAGAGGAGTCAGGGCTGGTCCCAGGCAGGGGGAGCCCTGCTGCCCCAGCCTCCGTGGGCTTGGAGCCCCACAGCCTCGCAGAAACCAGGCCCAGCCTGCAGCTCCTGGAAGAGGCAGCACTTAGCTCTCGCGCGGTCAGCTTGAAGGTCGCTGCAGCTTGTCACACACCAAGTCGTGGGCCCGGATCCGACTCTGGCTGCTCTCCGCTCACGGCCCTTCCTGTTCCGCGGGGCTCCCATGGAAAGCTTCTGCCATGAGATTTTTCCTGCAAGGGCAGAGGGGCCCACAAGGGGAATACTCAAACTCTCCTGGAAGCCCCTGTGCTGCCCGGGAGCCGGGGGGGAGGGGGGGGGCACAGGTGTGACTACAAATGTCATGATACAAAGCAAACGCATCCTGCGGCAAAGCCACCTCCCAGGTACCTTAGATCAGTGCACTCACAACTACCTTCCTAAGAACGTCTGTGGGGGAAGCCGGGATGGCTCAGTGGGTTAAGCGCTCGCTTTGCAGCGCCGGGGACTGGGGATCGAGTCCCGGCCCCGGCCCGTGAGGACCCATGTGCTAGACTGGGAGCTCCCCCAGTTCAGTTCTCTCTCTGTCTCTGTATCTCTCTCTCTCTCTGTCAAAAACAAACAAACAAATAAACAGAAAGAACGTCTGCTGCGGGGACAGTGCTTGGGGCCGTCACACACAGAAATCTAAACCTCAAACTAGAGCCAGAACACGTTCATGCACGCCTCCAGGGCAAGGCCCCAACCAGAGTCCCAGTGCCAGAGAGCGGGTGTTACGGGCGGCAAGGCCTCCAGCCCCGGCCCTTGGAGCCACAGGTCACAGCGCCGACTACCAGGGGCGGCTGGCCTGCGGGGCCCACAGGGGACTCTGGGCCTCTCCACCACACCTCATCCTTCAAACAGTGGGCGGTTATCTGTTTCTTCCTTTGTTGGGAACACATACTGGGGCCGGGAAAGGTGAGATGGCGTGTCTGGGATTTGCTTTGAAATGCTAAAGAGACAGGAAAAGGAGACCGATGAGTGGACGGCAGTAGTCCTGATTGGCGTGGGACCTGGGGGACACAATTCTCTGGACTTCAGCGTGTTTGAGGAGTTTCATGACACAACTGCCCTAAGCGTGCAAGGAGGTAAGGGCAGCACAGACCTGTGACGGCGGTGGGTGGCACTCCAGTTTGGGGAGGCCGCGTCCGTGTCCTGAGCAGCGGAACCCTCTCCCTCCCGGCGAGGAGCTGCCCCCCTCGCACGACGCCCCCCACCACGTGCACCTCAAGGCTCCTTGCAGGGCATGTACTCAAAGGTCCCAGCTCAGGCACCGCAGCCATGGCCCCGTGCACGCCGACCGGCACGTGAGTGTCTCATGCTCACTAGGTCACTCAACAAACCTGGCAGGCACGATTTAAGATGAACAGAATGACGAACGCTCACCCGGTCACTGTAGCTGAAAAGCCGCAGCAGCTAGTGCTGTTAACCTCATTATTTAAAAATGAAACACCCAGCCCACCGTTGTTGGCGCTGAACCGGGGGAGTGGCAGGAAGGGGAGAGGGGCTGCACAGTCTGCCTTCCAGAGTCGCTGAGGCGTCCTCCATGCCTGTGCATTCCAGCAGAACCCAGCGGCGCGACACCCAGTTCCTGTCCCAGAGAGACGTCTGTCTACAAGGCGCCTCATCTAAGCCGGCTTCCCCCAGCGCCCCCAGCCCTCGGTGACATGCTGCCCGTTCCCGGTGGGCTGCCGCCTGCAGCGTCGCTGCAGTGAGGTGCCCCGGTCCCCCGGGAGATGTCTCGTCACCGAGTCCTTCTCGAGAGCTCGCAACCCAACGCACGCGCAAGCGACAGGCTCCGGGGGCCCCGGCCTGCAGCCAGGGCGTGATTGCCATCCTATCGCTTTCAAATAAAGCAGCCTGATATTTTGAGCATAATGATTTTAAGGAGCTCAACAATTTCTCTGCATACATTATTCATTTTGTGACACAAAACTGTTATTTCACCGAGATTACTGTAAATCGCTACACAAAGAGCTGGCTTGCATGAACAATTAAGTGACAGATATGATAAACTAGACTTACAAGCTTTATGTCCCTATACCGTACATTCCTTGAATGATTTAGCTCAACAGAGCTAGAAAGTTCTCTCCAGATGCCAGGTTCATGGATCTGCGGCTCCCCCCTCAGCATGCAACAGAAACTGACTGCAGCCAGAAAAGGAAGCTACTTAATAGGAGGTTTAATATCACTATGGTAACCACAGCAACTTGTTTCAAAAATGAATAATAGCTCTGTTAGGTGCTTCATTAAAATTTTTCCAACCAAACACTGCCCTTAATCTTCTCAATGGAACAAAAGACGTATTCAGGATCCGTGTGGACAAATGAAAACAACGTCAAGAACAGCCGACGTCTGCCGCCAGGAGAAAGATGGGATGCAGGCAGCGCAGGGGAGAAAGTTGGCTATTTCCCCTGAAATAATTCACTAAAAACCTAGACGAGGACCACACAGGACCACACAGGACCACACAGGACCACACAGGACCAGGCAAGACCAGGAAGAACCATGAGGGACCAGGGTAGGACCAGGCAGGACCGCGCAAGACCACAGGGGACCTAAACGTGACTGTGGCAAGGGCCCCGGAGACCCCCTCCACTACGTGTCCCTGTGTGAGGACACTGAGCCCCGAAATGGTCCTGGGCCTGCCACCCCCAACCAGGGCTCTGCTATTGTTCTCCGTTCAGGGGCCACGAGCCTGCAGCCCTGCCCCCACCGCTGCCACGCGGCACCATGCCCACCTGTGACTGGGCAAGGTCTCAGTGACAGGCCCGTGTGGACCCACCCAGCCTGGCCCAGGACCCCCTCGGCCCCGCCGCCACCCGTCCCTGTAGGCTGTGCTCCTGGGCTGCCCACCCCACCCCCACCCCGTGCGGCCTCCACGCGTGGCTCCCGGGGGCTGGCCCTCCTGCTGACTCGCCCCACGGTCACCAGGGACGGGCAGGCTCCCTCACTAGCTTCACGCCGGGGGCTCCGTGCCCGGCAGAGGTGCGAAGGGAAGGCCCAGGCTGCAGTGGGGGGACGGGGCTGCCCAGGTGCTGTACGTGCACACTGTGTGGTCTCAGTGGATCATGAAGTTCTCCAGAGGGGAGAGAAGGGCGGAGGCAGCACACGAGTGAAAGGGGCGCGTTCCCGGCATCGGTTAATGGGGACTCGGACCACTGCTGACCGCGGCCTTGCGAGGCGCTTCTCTCCCGAACACGGCCCGCGGCTCCGTCACGAGGAAAGCCCGGGACCCAGCGTGCCCGCACGCACACGCACACACTCAGCACAGTGAGGCTGTGCCCACGCCTCCCCCCCTTGCAAAGGACAGGCTGTGTGACCACGTCAGGGCTGGGCAGCCCGCAGACTTCCAGCGCACGACTTCTTAGCACCCCCCACCGCCCCGCAAAGCCTGCGGGGCACAGCCCGGCCTGCGCGGGGCACCCGTCTCTGCGACGGGGAAGCAGCCGGCCCCACGGATGTGCATGGTGACCTGAGGACCCAGGGGTGTGAGGGCAGCTCACCGAGGGGGGTTTGCTCTCACGGGGACCCTGCTCAGAACAGGACGCAACTTGCTTCCATTAACACCAAGGAGGCCAGGCTGTCTACATTCAGACACCCTAGCAGTTGGGCTGGCTCACACCCCATGTGCCCGTTTCTGTTAACAGGAAGCCCTTCCCCCTCTAGAGAACCTGCCTACGTCTCTAGGCATCAACCACAGAACAAGCGACCCCTCCAGCGCCCTCACTGCTGAGCGGCAGCACAGCCTGCACCCCAACATGCACAGCAGCTACCCGGGCGCTCTCCTGTGCACAGCTAACAAGGGGCCGCCTCTCGGTGGCCTCCCAGGGCATGGCTGACATGCCAGCCCGCGTCCCAACGGAGCCAGGAGGCTCTCAGTCACTTGGCACCGGGACGAGCAGCTTACAGAGCACCATCTGCGCTCGTCACTCACACCCACAGTCACCTTTATCTCTGTGTTATCATCATAAAAACGCACGCAGTGCTAACGACAGCAGGAACGCTCGCATTCCCGAGCCCTGCTCCGTGCGGGCCCTGCCCCGGGAGCTTGGTCTGCACTGCACGTGGAGAGCTCACGATCCCAGGCCTGCTCCTCAGCATCGGCACCCCTGACAGATAAGGACCCCGGGGTACACGGCAGTTCACGACCCCACCCCCTACTCGGCCTGCTGGTCTACAGCAGAGCTGCGCCCCGAGTCCCCATCTCACCAATAAGGACACTCGAGTGCTGCAAGGTCAGGAACTCGTGCAGGGCTGCAGAATTGGGGGGAGGAGAGGACACCTCGGGGTCGCCGTCGCCCACTGAACAGGTGGGACTGTGCTGGGGGCACCCACGTGTCCATCAGGGAGAGCCAGAGCCAGTAGTCCCAGCAATGCCTGCCCTCTAAGAAGCGTGCACTGCGCACCTCATGGGGTGCATGCAACCCAATCGCTGCCCAAGTCACCAGCACCCGTGTCCCGGCACCGCCTGGACACACAGGCGCCCACGGCTCCGGGAGGCATCCCTGCTCTGCAGGCTCTCCCCGCGTCCCGCAGGTTGTGCACCGCGGAAGGGCTCCAGGAGAACGTCCGGGGTGAGCGTCTGGGTTCCTCAGGCAGGCCGTGCATTTGTCAGAACTCGTCGCGCTGCAGTATGTGCGTGAGATTGTGTGTTTCACCACACACGTTGCATTTTACCTCCACTACCAGTTCCAGTTAGTGGCACACACACGTAAGTGTTTAGAGGTGGCTGATGTGCACATCTTCACAATTCATTAAAACATGGATTAGGGTGGAGAGGAGGAAGGGGCATCAAATACAGGGTGAGGGAAGAAGTGCCTCTGGGTGGTGAGCACACAATGCAACACGCAGACGATGTCACGTAGACGTGTACACCTGAGACCCATCATTTTTACCAACTAACGTCACCCCAATAAACTTAACAGTAAATAAATAAGTAAGATGGATTCATAGATGATGGACAGATGGAGAGAACACACTCTATCGACGTGGTGGCTGATCTGGGTGACCAATGCCAAGTCTCTCAACTTCTCTCCATATTAGAAATGTTCAACAATAAAACTTGAAAAATAAACTCCTGCCCCTGGATCCCACTGAGGCCCCAACCCAATGACTGGTCAGGCTATTGTATTGGACTTGGGCCAAATAACATTCCCCATCTTAGGGGTCCCCAGCTCTCAAGGGACCCAAAAGAACTTGGCATTTCATCGCTGGGAGGCGGCTTTGCCAGAGGATGCAAAACTGGTCGTGCCTGTTTTGAATGAAGGAAGGAAACGTTTGAAATGTTGTAGTGAAATGATCTGCACCTGTAACTTACAAATCTGCCTGTGCGTGTTTTATGTCCAAGGGGCCAAACGATAACGTCTGAGAGTTATCTGTAGGGTACCAGGACTATCTAAACACAATTTCAACAAAAGGCTCCATTAAAAAAGCGAGCGGGCACCTGGGGCGGCAGAGTGGGGACAAGGGAAACCAGACCACTCCCTGCTCTGGCCCTCGAACGCCATCTAGAATGTTCTCTCTTGCTGTCCATCCCATCCATCCTTGAGCCGACTGCTTCTTCTGAAATACCACCCCCTCGTCTCCACAGCCGGGCCCAAACCCCCCAGGTCGGCAGGGTCTCAGAAGGCCTCTCTCGGGCCCCGTCTCCACATACCGGTCCCCCGCCGGAAACCCCAACTCAGCAGGAAATGGGCGCTGGGTGCCCAGAATGTTCCATGCCTCCTTCCTCGCTCTTCACAGAGCCCAGAAGAGGATGAAGGAGAGGGAGCAGCACTGAGGCTCCCTTGGGAATGCTGGTGTCCCCTGAGAAAGCCATCTGCCCATTATCACTCCAGGAACCAGCTGAGTGACTTGTGAGCACCCCATACTCAGCAATCAGCAGCAGTTACAATGTATCTCAGCAGAATAAGCATGAAGACAACTGTTTCGAGTAGGCCTTTTATTAAACTATTTCATCAGTACGAACAACCACTTTTTAAGGAGATTGTATCCTTTCCCACAAATGAATTTTTGAGGCACTACTAACCGGAGCCAGACTCCTGAGGGACAAAGTGGCCTCTCTGTGACCAGGCGCAAGGCCCCTCACCCCCGCCGGGCCCCCGGTCGGCCTTCCCCCGCCCTGGTCACACGGGCGTCTCGCTCAGCCTCGGTCTCTGTGGGTCTCCACCATTACCCAGGACACAAATCCAAGAACCGACTTGAAAAACAAATGGCAGAAATACTGTCCTGCCTCCCAGAATTCCGTTCTCCGGGACCCAGCCAGGCCTATGTGACAGCGAGTCCCACATCCACAGCATTCCAACCCCGAAGCCCGGCCGCCCCATTCCTGACTCGGCCACCGTGCACTGCTTACTGCCCTTACTTCCCAGTGCACTGCCAACCCGCACTTTATGGGGCATTTCCTCTAAAAGGCAACTGGAGGTTCCTGCAGCACAATTTATAGGTGCAGTGTTTCCATTCATTCTAATCTTATTTACAGCCCTCTACCCAGGGCCCGCTGGGCACAGGCAGCCATAAATCAAAGATCATCAGCACAGGGCTGCGCCACTCCCCTGTTGACATGCAGGTATCAGGGAATTGTTTGGGAAGCGCTGATATGAATACTAATTACCTTTACAATCGCCCCACGGGTGTGGACTGTCTTTAAAAACTGCACAGCACAAAACTTCCTTACACACTGGCTGTGATCTTGAACCACAGGACGCAGGAGGGGTCCTACTGAGAAGGAGCGCGGGGAGGCACACGCTGGGGGGGCCACGTGCCCTGAGCCTCAAGCACGGAGCTTAACCGCAGGCTCGGCCTCGCTGGCTGGATGACCTTGGGGCAAGGTCTTGACCTCTGTGAGCCTCAGTTCCCTCAACGCTTAAACAGAAGGGTGGATAAGAGGATCCACTCTGGAGAATTTTGCTAGAAATCAAATGGGGGCTCTACGGGAAACAGCTGAAATGATGTCCCCCACACAGGGGCCCTCAACACCAGGGTCTCCCCATGAAAATGTCAGTCCTCTCTGATCTGCCCCCCACGCATGCCGTGGGTCGTCTCAGCCGCCACCTCAAATCTCATGGCACCACAGACCCGTGTCCCGCACCCAGCGCCTTGGCCCACCCTGGTCCTCACCCCGTGGCCTCTTCTCCAACGAGGTCACTGCCATCTACCCAGGGCCCAAACCCGGCAGCACAGTCCCACTGCTGACTCTGCGACCCCTCACTCCACTGGTCCCCAAATCCTAGTGATGCCATCTCCCTCAGGGACACCTCTCAAGTCTCACTTCTTTGACACCCACCCCATGCCACCTTGACCCTCGTCGCTTCCTGCCGAGACCCACTATGAAGCTAGCGAGCCTGGCCGCTGCACACCGCAGCCCACACTGCCGCCGGAATTAGGCTGAGCACAAGTCCCACTTTAAACAGGACAGAAGGGAAGCCGGGATGGCTCAGTGGGTTAAGCGCTCACTTTGCAGCCCCGGGGACCGAGGATCGAATCCCGGCCCCGGCCCGTGCCGACCCATGTGCTGAACTGGGGAGTGCCCCAGTTCGGTTCTCACTGGGGCGAGACCCTGTCCCAGTTCCCGCTCTGAGCAGCCCCGCGCCCACCTGTGGAATGAAACGATGTGGAAAAACCGATGATGTGCAACTATGGAGACTGTTCTGGGCCCTCCCCCTTCTCTATTTCTGTCTCTGTATCTCTCTCTCTGCCAAAAACAATAAAAATAAATGTTTAAACAGGACAGAAGACCATGGTCCTGTCCCCTTTCAAACAGTACATCTGCTCAGCCTACTGACACGAGACTAGGCTGACCACACGCACCACTTGAAACGGGGCAGCACCGCTGTTTTCTGTCCCATTTATGATGGGACGTCGGGTCAGCCTAGCCAGGTGAGCTTCCCGTCATTTACGAACAGGCTGGCTGTCGGCCGGACTAAGCTCCTGGGCACTCGCTTCCCTACGAAGGGTCTGTCCGTCCAGGCTGCCTGGGCTGGGTGCCGCCTCTGGCCAATGGCATGTGAGCGCTGAGACTCGCCGCACCTGGCAAAAGCTTGGAGAGGCAGCCCCTTGTTTCCACTCTCGGCCATGAGAACGGTCCCAGATGGAGATGGCACGTCCTTCAAACCAGGGCCAGGGCTGAGGACACCAGCTGCCCAGCGCCGCCTGGGACAGAGCCACGGCCCACCGAACACCGCAAGGATCCGCAGCCCGTGACTGCTGGCCTTTGGAGATTTGAGGGCCACTGGGGCAGCTTTGGTGGCTGGTCCCTCAGTGCAGGTGGAGCTGGGGCGTCACACGTGACGAGCGGTAGGGCCACCGCACAGCTGGAGCGAGGTCCCCCTGAAGCAGACACGCCGCCCTCTGGCCCGCCTCCCATTGCTGGCTCCCACATCCACACGTCTCTGCCTTCGGTGGAGTCGCGCCGACGCCGCAGAGCCCTCGCCCAGCCCCCAGCCCCCAGCCCGGCAGCCCTGACGCACCGCCAGCTACTAGGAAGTGTCTCCACCAGGACCTTGTCTGCCCTCAGCCAGGGCGGCGCATCCACACTGTCAGGGCTGCAGCGGCTGCAGCGCCCAGGGACAGGGCTGCCTCACTTCCCTCTGTACCCCTGGCCCTTCCATGAGGGCTGCAGCGGCTGCAGCGCCCAGGGACAGGGCTGCCTCACTTCCCTCTGTACCCCTGGCCCTTCCATGAGGGCTGCAGCGGCTGCAGCGCCCAGGGACAGGGCTGCCTCACTTCCCTCTGTACCCCTGGCCCTTCCACGGCACCCAGCAGGGCTGGGCCTGACTCTGTTCAGCGGTGGGGATTTTTAAAGACTTCACGGTCTGGAAATACCGATACTTCCAGTTCTCATAAAACTGCATCCGTCGGAACACGGCACTGAACTTGAGCGCTCTGAGCTGCAAGCAGGAAGGGGAGGCTCGGGCAGCCTCACAAGCCAGCGGGGGACACAGGGCCTGGAGGCCCCAGTGGCATGAGCGACGGCTGCACGGTTGGTCCCCACCGCGGCAAACAGGCCCCTGCAAATGCTTTTATGACTCAGTCGCTCATAAATTATGCAGAAAGATTCTCTTAACTTGGCTTTTCCCTGGCCTTCCAGACGCAGTATTAATTTGGCAGGAACGTTAAGTAGATAGATTCTCTCGTGCTGGTAAGTCTGTTGTAAGAGTTTTGTCCCTGATCCACAGCAAGAACAGAGATGATGTCACAGAGGTCACAGAGCTCATGCAAGAAAGCCAGAAGGGAGACTCCCACGGTCCAGGCCAGAGTCAGCAGGGATGTGAACGGTCACAGCGGCAGTGGGCGAGGACAGACACGCAGGGCACAACCGAGGCTTCCAGAACAGTCCGGTGGTGTGAGAGGAAAATCGCGGTCAAGACCAGAATGTGAACGATGAGAGGACGGGAGGCCCTGCTGGGCCTGCCTTCCACCGCTCAGTCCTCCTCCTTCCGGGAGAAACCTCAGGCACCCCCTTTCTCGCAACTCACCGTGGGCAGCAGGCTGGTCACCTGTGCTGTTCAGATGTCCCGTGGCCACCAGGCCTCTCTGACACAGAAGGCGGTCACTTACTACCACGTGGCACGCACGTTCAACACATGGGTCCACGAGAAAGGACGACGGGAGCCGTTAGGTGTTCCGGGTGGTTGCAGGTTCTTAGGGACAGGAAACACGGATGCAGGAGGGTCACACCGCAGATGCACAACCTACCGCGGCCGTGAGAAGCCCTGGCCAGAACGAGCCAGCAGGAGGCGCTCCCGTGCCCGAGCTGGACCCCAGACGGCTCACGGCCAGTGTGAGGACGGTGCAGGGACAGGACGAGGTCAGGAGCCGACAGGAGGGGCAGGTCACTGGACCAGCAGCTGTCACTCACCGGTGTGGCAGCCGCTGTGTGAAGTGCATCATGGGACACAGACTATAACCAAACGCCGCTGCCGAGCCGTGCGACTTATAAACAGATGGTGAAGAACGTTTTAACATAATCTGCTTTCCAGGTTCAAAGAGCCACGTCAATCGCTCCACAACGTGAGGAGCAGAGTGGCCGCTGACGGCTTTCTGGCTGAGGAGGGAAACAGGTTTCACAGCAAGCTAATCTGTCTCACAAGAAGGGGGAGGCAGACTGGATTATTTGTGTTTCCACTGACTCCCTCGTGATTTATCCAAGTCCAGCTGGAACCAGGAGCCGCGGGAACGCCGTGGGACCACACGCCTCTCCACCTCTGTCCAGCCAGCAAACTGTGACCAGCCTCTGTGACCACGGAGGGTCACACTGACAGCCACACATGTGAGGGCTACCCACGTGATGGACCCGGCACAAAAACCTACTTTTGGTGTTTCTGTACAAGATCAGGGTCGAAAGAAACGGCCAGCTTTAGTCCCTTTAACTGCAGGCCTCACCTAAACATGTCACGGTGTGTCCACACCCGGGACAGCTGAGTGTCGCTGAGCTGGGGCCCCTTTAGGGCAAAGGCCCCCTCATTTGGACAGCACAGGGCCTCCTGGGAGAGGAGAGCAGCCTCCAGCATGCGGGCGCACAGCCCGGGGGTAACAGAGCGCCTCAGCCCCGGCTCTGGCTGCATGTCTCAGCCTCCTACGTCCACTCTGCTGAAGAAGCCGCCCAAGCACATGACCCGGTAGGGCCGCACCTGTGAACTCCGTCGCCCCCATGCCTGACACTGTATTTCTTCATTCTGAACCGACGCTGATTAGCACTTTAATTTCCCAAACTGCACGCACTTCACAATTAACGAGCAGGTGCACAGAGCAGGGGCCATGTGCTTCCAGCACCTGATGATCCAGGAACGCTGCGAGGTGTGGGTCACTGACCCGGAAGAGACCTGCGGACAAGACGCGGCCCCTCTCCTCCAGGCAGGGAGGCGGACAGGTGACAGGAACTAACCAGCCCCGACAGGTGTGACCTCAGCTGCCTCTTTAAACGCACCAGCAAACAGCTAACAGCAAATCTGGGGTCCTGGAACCCTTTGCAAAAGCATACAGTCAGCGTCCAAAAGGAGGAGGGAAAGCAATCGATGCTGCTGCTGCTTCAACACCCAGCGGAGTGCGGAGAAACCGTAAGGAAGAGAAGCGCTCACGGGCACACAGAGCTCTGCAGGGGCTGCCCTGGCACGGGGGTCCCCCTTTCTCAGAAGCAGCCACATCCGGCTGAGAGCCCGCTGCTGGAGCCAGGCTGTCCACCGGTCCAAATCCTGACGGCCACTTAGGGGCTCTGTGACCTTCGACAAATAAACTCTGAACCTCACCTTCTCTGCTGTAAAATGGTCATGATGGCACAAACTGGCAGGAATCAGCTATGCTGGTGAGAACCAAACGCCCAGTGCTCCGCACCCAGCAGGGACCAGCCGGGACACGCCAGCTCGCAGAGGCTCCCGCAGCCCAGGAGCACCCAGCAGGGACCAGCCGGGACACGCCAGCTCGCAGAGGCTCCCGTGGACCAGGCCACAGCCCAGGAGCACCCAGCAGGGACCAGCCACAGTGCTTCACCCGCCTCCCTGGTCCACCTTCCAGCACAACAAAGGGCGAATGTTCTCAACATGAAGAAATCACTCACACAAACGCTGCCTCTAAAAGGAGCTCAGAAAATTAACAGTGAAATCCTGCCAGCCCCTAATTTGCGAAAGAAAGCAAACTTGATCCAGTCTTAAAAATAGGTATAACCTTTGAAGCCGTAATTTTACAGCCAGTAATTATCCCCAGAAAACAACCAGAGATGAGAGTGAAGACGTGAGCGCCAGGAGGGTGAAGGCAGCGTCCGGTGGGGAAAACCTGGGACAAATCCCCAGCCACGGCACGTCCAAATGAACCGCGGTCCATCTGCACAGTGGAGCTCCATGTGGCTACTGAACGCCTGCGTGCAGAAGGGTAGCCAATCACGGGAAACGGGCCGCGATTTCTCCTCAAATGAAGAAAGAACACTGAAGTCTCACAGCTGAAATGAACTTTAGTTTGGAAAATGATTTTTCATATTACATGTTTACTATGTGAGGGCAATTTTTATTTAAAATAACTCATTATAATCTTCTCTAGCAAGGAGGTATTACATAATTTCTATCAGTGGAAAAACATTTTCTCTACAGCTCTGCTTTGCTTCCGGCATCTAGTGGGAAAGAGATAAGGGACAAATCCTTCTCTGCTGCATTGGGGGGAGGTCTGCTCTGTGCACTTAACTGAGGGGGCTGGAACCCCCAGAGGGGGCGCAACACACGCCCACCACAAGTGCGACTGGTGAGAGACTGGACCCCCAGGGAGAAGGGGGCACTGGTAAGAAATTCCTGATGGAAAGGGATTTGGTTTTTCTTTTTGGACGTTAACGTTTAGCAGTTGATTTTCAACTACGACGCTATTCCGTGAACCCCTTCTGAGGCTTCAAACCTTCCAGGAGGCCCGCTCCCCTCTCAGATGCCTTATTTCAGGGCTTAATGGAGGCAAAAGACATCAAAGGGCGCTGGCCAAGCCCGGAATCACCCAGGGCCTCCCCTCACCACGTGCGAACACAGCTGCCGACTCCAAGCACAGCCGACTCTCATCCCAGCGCTCAGCCCCACGTGCCCCAAACCAAACACTTTGTCCCCACCCACCCCGATGCCCAGCCCCAACCCTAATGGGACCTCCCAACGGCCCTTCCCTCAGCGCCACCTGCAGGCCACCAGCAGGACCATCTCTGGAGCCTTAGAAGGCGCCCCAAATGAGCCCCCACTTGTCACCACCACGTCTGCCACCCCCCAACTCCACACCACCAAGCCTGCCCCCAACCATGAGCCCCCTCCGAAGTCTTCCTGCCACCCAGAGAGGCCAGAGGGCGTTTTGGGGAAGCCAGAACCAGACCAGCGTCTGCAGGGGGCCTCGGGCCCCCCACCGCCCCGGCTGCGCTCCTGCCCTGAGACCCGCTCGCCCGCCTCGCAGCCACCCAGGGGCCTTCTGTGCAAAGACCGCCAGCTCGCTCTCCTGGGGGGCCCCAGGAGGGCCCGCGCTGACGCCTCATCTTCCCGTCTAAGCATAAATGTCACTTCAGAGGGGCCACCCCCAGCCGTCCACCCCCCTCATCCACCCACCCTAGCCCTGCACTGTCCACGGCGGGGGCCTCGAGCCACAGGGGACCCCCGGGCACCCGAAACCTGGCCCAGCTGAGACGCGCACTCAGTGTGACACACACCCAGGCAGGACCAAGACACAGGTGTGCACGACCTCGTGACAGAGTCTATGGGGTCAGATACTGAATGTATATGCGGTATGTTCTCTCACACGTACTGGATCCATAAGCAAGACGAGTCATTAGACGTAATCTCCCGCTTCCTGGCACCTCCTCCGTGTGGCCAGAACCATGAAGCACGCGGGGCTCACAGCACCACCTCCCCTTTGGGGGACTAAGCGCCCCGGGGCCAGGCCCACCCTGATCCGCAACTCACCTTCCGCCCCAGCTCCCTTGGGACCCTGAGGAATCATGACCCCGCCTGTCACCTGCCACGCCGCTGACGCTCCTGTCCACTCTGTCAGGCCACGCACTGGCTGGGCCACGGCACACGACAGACCCCATGACATCTAACGCTGCGGCCGTGCGACCCTCAGGTGGGCTGCTTGTGGGACCACGCTCCCTCAGGACCCCCGACAGCGCTCGTCAGATAGGAACCACCTTCACTCAGCGCTCAGACAGCAGAGGAACATGCATGAGAACAGCAGCTTCTCACGGGGACAAAGGCCTGAGGACTGACCACCCAGGGCGAGCTGGCAAAGGCCGCATGTAGCCGGGGCCAGGCCTGAGGGAGCCCCGGGGATTCCAAGACGTGTGGCCAGAGCGGTAGGCGGGGCGACCAGGAGCCAAGACTTTACCCCAAAGGTGAGGCAGAAAACTGTAAAGCACGTGAGCAGCAAATGGCACGGCCTTCAGGTAAAAGCCAAACTGCTTCCACGTTCCAGAACCGTCCCTTCAAGCTCTGGCCAGACCCCATCAGGCTTCATCTCTCAGGTGTGCAGCACACACGGGCACAGGCCTCTGCGACGGCTCCCTGCCTGTGCTGTCTCCCCTCCGCCTCGCCCCCCATCCCGAGGACCAGGCCCCCTTTCCCGCCGAGCCCCCCATGCACACACCTGGAAGCCGCTCCGTCTGCCCGGGCCCTGCAGGCCGGTATGTGACGAACAAGTGCACTCGGTGTCCTCAGTGCGCAGCCACACGCGCTGACGAGATGTCCCCGAGTCAGGGAGCGCGCGGATCCAGGAGCGGATCGGGTAGGAAAGCGGTGCCCAGGCCATCAGAGCAAGAACTCGCTGCCCCCCAACGGAGGCGCCCAGAGGCTCAGCACAGCGGCGTGGGACGCACCCGAGGGGCCACCAGGACCATGCCCGGGGCCTCGGCACAAAACACGCGTGTGGACGAGGCGGAGGGCTCAGGGAAGCAAGACGACAGCCACCGTCACACACACGGCGCCGCCAGGGAACTGGGGGCCGGCCGCGAGGACAACACAGCACACACGTGGCCCACGCCGCCGCCCAGTAACGCCACGTGCAGCCCGGGCTTCCTGCTCACACTTCACGGTCAGAGACGTACAATCCGGGCATGCTCCTCACAGGCTTAGGAATAACAGTAAGTGCAGCAAAACTGGAAACGCTGTGTGGCCTGAGAAACGCTTCACCTGTGAGCAAGTGGAAGAAACGCGTGCACTTCAGGGGCCCCTGCACGGCCATGCAGAGGCGTTTGAAACGGAGATCAGTGTCACGAGACAACCACATCTAACGAGGAAAAGTGGTGGCGAGGTGCAGTTAGGTACACGCCTGATCACAAGTCTACACAGAAGGAACACATGCGCATGCACACGCACGCCCTCCCACGAGACAGGAGGACCACTCTTCTAACAGCCGGGCAACCAGAGCAGCAGGCAGACACCTGCTGTGTTCCTCCCGGACCCAGGCCCTGCAGGTCGGGCCGCACGGCAGGTAGGTCACGCCCCGGGGCCTCCCGCACACACACGTGTACAGCTCTGGCTCCGAGACACCTCGGGAGTGTGCCTCCACCCCACGGAGCCCCAGTTTCCTCAGCGGCAGGACAAGATGAAAAGAGTATCCCCCTCACGGGGATGCTGTGAGAAGAGACCAAGCGAGCGCACGGGAAGGACTCAGCACCGGCCCGGCACACGCGGAGCTGTAAATATTCGCCACGTCGTTTTCTCATTATCATTTGCAGTGCGTGCTAAACCTTAAACACTGAACATGTGGTTCTAAATTATTCTTAAGGATATCACAGCTGAACAGACTGAATGTTCCGCCCGGCAGGCCACGCTCCTCCGTGTGAACACTCAGAGGAAGGACCACCACAGCGTCTGAACACGCAAGTGGTCCAGAAAAATACACACCAGTGCCCACCCCCTGCCAGCCCCCAGGGCTCCTCAAAGGGGCACGAAGGCCCCAGGCCCTGGTCTGCCTCCAGCCTCATGCCCACCCCCCATGCCACCATCCCCAACACTCCCTGCATCCTCAGAAGGCACCTCCTTCTTGGGACACTCTGCCCCGTCCGGCCCAGGTGGCGGCTCAGAGAGCACACCTTCTCGGGCCCCGCTCCCACCCCCAGCCAAGCCCCAGCAGGGAGGCACTCCTGTTCACCTGTGTCCCCCCCCACCGGTGACTGGGGAGCCCTGGTCTGGCCCCCCACCCCCAGCTGTGATTTCTTCAGCTGTGTCTCCAGGCTCCGAGCCCAGTGCCCTAGAAGCTCACTGAATGAAATCATCAAAATAATTCTCACTACCATAAAGGACCTCTTCTTCCAGCCTAGGAAGGTGCGCGACACAGGAAAAAGTTAAAATGAAAACAAGATTTCTCCTTCTCTAATAAAACCGGCCACAGGGCCAATGCAGATTTAAAATCTCACTGGAAATAACTGTAAATCACGCCCCGCAGCCTAAAGACCGGAGGTGCCTGAGAAATAGACCGTACCCTTTACTGTTCGGCTTAGGTGATGGGAGAGAGGACTTCCGAGCGCAGACAGAGCAAATCTAGAAAAGTTTTAACGACTTCTGACAGAATTAACGCACATGAGGGAACGCACGTCTTACTAATTCAATCAATATCTGATTGAGGAAGGAACCACAAGTAAATGGAAGAAAAGCGTGTGCTTTAGTGAGGACTTTAATGGTCTGATCTAGAAGGCCATCAAAGTAAAGGGACAGTAAGGAAACCCGGTGCACACAGAAGGATCTCCGTGGGATGACAGGCAGTGGCGGCCACATGACACCTGCGGGAACAGCTCCGCACATCACAGCACGTGGATATGGGGACGATGCACACACAGGGCAGGTGCCGTGTAGAGTCTGGAGCACTGAGGGCCAAAAGCACACGTGAGCTGGGACGATCGGGAACAGGCACATCCCGGTTCACAGGGGACAGGGGACGCTTTCACGTCAGTGGATGGCAGTTCCTGCATACAACAGCAGTACGGTCATCAAGCGAGGGTCAGGAAACTCAGGCCAAAGCACTGAGTGGCCCGGCTGCTCCTGAAAACTCAGGGGCTGTGAGCCTCTGCTGCCCCCACGCCACTAAAAACCGGTTCCAGAATGGCCTCCGGAGCGAGAGGAAAGGACGGGGACCAAGGATCAGATCCCAGCCCTGGCCTGTGTGGACCCATATGTTGAACTGGGGTGTTTCCTATGCGGGAGGCCCCCAGCCTGGTTCCCGCCCTGCATGGCCCCCGCCCACCTGTGTGGCACAAAACCATGTCTGGAGACTGCTCTTCTGGGCCCTCCCCGTTCTCTGTCTCTCAGCTTCTCTCTCTGTCTCTCTGTCAAAAATAATGTTGTTTTATTAAAGTCTGTGAGACCATCTTTCACAACTAGTAGGGCGCAGATGGGCACTCAGCAGACTAGAGCACCCCGGGAGATGTAGTTTTAGATGGGTGGGGTAGGGTCCCAGTGTGTCACTCAGGTGGTGCACACACACAGATTTTATTAGACCAGTGTGGTCTGAGATTTGGCCCTTTGGGGGAGGGTCTAACAGGAAATATGGTGTTCTCCTGTAGGCTGCACGTGGGGCAGACTCCGTGCAGGGTCACCGGGTCCCTCCAGCCCTTACCCCACAACAGCTCAAACTTTCCTGGTACGTCTCTGGCGTCTCCTGAGTTTCTACCCCTCCACCAGAGACCAGGTGAGTGTGGCAAGCGGCTGGGGTTCTGGGCCCGCCTTTTAGAGCGGTGTCTGGATTTCTAGCCCTCTTCCATCTCACTGAGAGGCACAGACAGAATTCCACTGACTTCCACTGACTTCCACTGCCAGATGTAATGGGAAGTTTCCCGGGCCGGGCAATCGGGTGCGGGCCCGTGGGAACCTCTGCCCGAGCTTTCCCTCCTGGAGTTCAACCTCTGTCCGTGGGTTTGGGGTCAGCCCACTTCACGTCTCCACTCTTCCTATCAACATCAACGTGGCTCCTCTGTAGCTCAGCTGTAGGGGCTGTGCTCCGCTAGTCCTCTGATTACTCTAGTCTACCTACAACGCTGACGTGACCTGGGGCGGCTGCAGGCACAGCGTCCACCCAATCCAGTCTTCCCCTTGGCCCTCATTGTCCCGTGTTTTCTGGCTGGGTATCTGTGCATGTGTGTCTGTGTGCAGTACATTTTCTTTATTCATTCACCCACTGATGGACACTCGGGTTTCCTCCACGTTTGGCTACTGTGAATAATGCTTCGGTGAAACGGGGGTGCGTATGTCCTTTCAAATTAGTGTTTTGGTTTTCTTTGGACAAACACCCGGAAGTGGAACTGCCAGCAGTCGTATTCAAATTAAGAAATGCGCAAGTGAGAGTGCGTGAGGGACGCGCGACACTGTGAGTGCGCGAAACACCACTGAACTGATTGAACCCTTTAAAATGGTTCTGGCACAAGGCCTGCCCAGGAACAGCGCAGCCATGAGCGCCTCTGTTTTTCGTACCACAGGGCTGGGTCCTTTCCAGACAGACTTTGTATGTTATGTGAATTTCACTGCAATTTAAAATATATTATTTTACTTGAAAATTTGATGATTTTGAAGTCATTTTGACACTTGTGAATAAAATGATTATGCATATGTGCTAAATATCACCTGTCTTCAGGTTCTCCCATATATGAAAAATGACTCATATGTTTTCAGTTGTATTTTTAAAAGGAAGGGGGGAGACTATATGAAGGGGACCCGAAAAAACAGAATTTCCTTCTGGAGGGCGGGCCCCTTGAATACCGGCTCCTGGCTAGGTGAGAGCTCTAGGAGCCCACCCGCATTCGCATTAACAGCTGGAGTTGTGAGAGGCTGCATTCGGCTTCAGTGAGTGTTTTTTGGACTCAACGCGCTCGCCCCCTTCATGACAGGTGATCCACACGAACAACGTGCGGCCTGACAATGCGCCTGCCCACACCGCGCCGCGTGTTCAGCAGTTTCTGACCAAAAACCGCATGATCCTTGTGCCCCACCCTCCCTAGTCACCCGATCTTGCCCCAAGAGACTGTGTTTTTTGTTTCCCCAGATGAAAAAGTCCTCAAAGGGAAACGCTCTGCTGATGTGGAAGAGTTAAAACAAAAACAGCAGAGGCACTAAAAGGCATCAAACTCAATGCGTTAAAAACTGTTTTGAGCCATGGAAAAGGCATCTGGATAAGTCTTATTGCATCAAACGGAGAGGACTTTGAGGGTGACTGAAGTTTAAACGTGTTAGAATACACAATTTTTTATAAATCAATTCCAGGCATTTTTTGGGTCCCGCCTCATAGACACACACCTACACAGTTACTTGAATACATACAGACCATTTCTGAAAGCAAATGAGAACTGGGAGGAGCTGCTGGAGATTTATTTGTCATGATGTGAGCCCTTGGGGACCATCTGGACATTTAAACATTGCATAATGTAGCTTTTTCAATTAAAAAAAAACACCTAGCAAACAAAAAGTAAAAACGAGTCTTACCAGTTCCCCACCTGAAGTGGTGAAGGCTCCGCTCTCTACCCTCCTCGCCTCCCAGAGCGACAAGGAGCATCTCTCGTAGTGTCGTTTATATTACATTTTTTGAATACTATTAAATATGTCTAGATTTTGATTAAGCATATGAATTAAATGTTGATTTAGACAGATCTACAATTTTAATAACAATTTTAAGTAAAGATCATTTTCAAAACATTATCCAGCCATTAAAAATGATGGGTATGAAGACTAACAACATGGTAAAGGCTTATGACATGATATTAACTGGGAAAAAGAGTAACAAATCACATCTGCATTCTCACTGCCTCTATGAAAACCACACGGCAGGAGAGAATCTACAGGGAAGAGACACAGCAGCCGGCAGACCCAGTCCTGCCCAGCGTGTGCTGGGCACAGTGCTGACTGCTCCTGCAAGATAATCTCATCAAGCTTCCAAACGATGCATTGGCAAGCGTCACTGCACCCATTTTACAGATGAAGAAGCTGAAGGTGGAAGAAGTTTCACCAAAACCCAAGATCACTCTGTTAGTAAACCGCAAAGCGTGGCCATGACCTGATGTGACCCCAAGCCCCGAGATGCTGAGACTCCCGGTGGTACAGTGACTGGCAACTAGCGCTTCTAACTTCTCTATACTGTGGCTATTGTTCCTTCTACACCTAAAACAGTGCATAGGCTACACTACACCTTGAGTAAAATTGAATTTAAAAAGACATCCATACTTTATTGTTTTTAATGCTAAGAAAAACAACATTCATTTTTTAAGCATTTTCAGCAAACTTGAACTTTTTCCCATTAGGACCAATTTAAACATAGTCTAAGACTTCACTAGACAGCTTTCAGTTGACATTAATATCTCAGGAGCTGGCACAAAACCACAACCAAACCCTTACCTGGCAACGTCTTACTCCTCACAATACATCCCAGGATAAAGGTGATTTTTTTCACTCCCTACAAAACCCAGTGTTTTCTTTATTCTCAGTAGCTGACTTAAAATTTCTTAAACTTTCTTCCTATACTATATCTACTTAGAAAGCCAAATGGAATTACTTTTCACCTCCCATGCCTTGTATTTCTATTCATTAGAAATTCGTTTTCTTATTTTAATGACGTATGATTTAATTCTGAATCACATTTGTGAAAGTGAATTTTCTATATCCTAGTGAAGCAGTACAGTCAGACACCATGTGATGACGTTTCGGTCAGCAACGGACCCCGTGCACAAAGGTGGCCTAAATACTGTCTGTCATAACTATGCACGGTGTCAGATGGGCACTATGTTTATCGGGGGGATGGCTTCATAAGCTACATAGATGTCTAATCACTATGTTGTACACTTGAGTATAACAGTGTATGTCAACTGTAACTGAAAAGTAAAAAAATATTTTCTAAAAAATGGTGGCCCCATAGATTAATAACGGGAGCTGAAAAATTCCTATCACCTGGTGAGGTCACAGTTACATGACTCACGTGTCTACAGTGATGCTGGTTGTGTCGCAGCTCAGCACATACAGTCACATACGGTCCGTGACCCTGGGTAAGAAACGGCTGTGCGGCTGGCTTATGTGTTGACTACACTCTGCACTGCCACTGCAGGGTACACTCTCCGCACTCCAAACACACTTCGCAGGACGCAGGGAGCAGCAGCCCCGGCGCCGGGCTTCCACGTCTCTGGACGGCCCCGTTTCCTCTCATGCTGGATGTCATTTCCTTCACGTTCTCTTGTTCATCATGCCCCTAAGGGTGGCCACAACAATGAAATCACCTAATGACGCATCTCTCAGACCACATGCGTCCCTGTCATAGAGGGACACATGGCCGTATGCATAATGCGAAGTCCGAGGGCCGCTGTTGCTGATGGCCTCTGACCTGAGGCAGCTCCTCCGCCTTTGGGTCTCTGTTTGCTCATCTGCTAAGTGGGGACGATAGGGTGCAGCCGGCTCTCTCTACCACCTGGGGTAGTGCCGAGCCAATGCGATGAGCTTTAAGGACGTAGGCCATCGTCCTGCAGTGCACAGGGCGGTGCTGTGCAGTGACCGGGGAGGGCCCACATCTACTTCATCAAGCAAAACAGCCTCCTCAGACAGTGCTGCTTCCCCCACACACAATGTGTACGTTGAATCTTGACTCCCACGGTGATGGCATTAGCAGGTGGGGCCTCTGGGAGGTGCGTAGGTCATGAGGATGGAGCTCCCATAAATGGGGTTCATGCCTTTACAAAAGAGACCCAGGAGCTCCCTTATCCCTTCCACCACGTGTGGACACAGTGAGAGCACAGTGGGCCCTCACCAGATACCGATTCTGCCGGCACCCTGATCTCAGGCTTCCCACCTCCGGACCTGTGAGAAACACGTGCCTGTTGTTTATAAGCCACCCAGGCCAGGGTCTTCTGTTACAGCAGCCCAAGGTGACTGACATAATAGTGTTACCATCCCAACACAGCAGAAGTTAGGTGGCTGTTGGCATGGCCACAACACAGCAGTTACCGTCACCACCTCCACCATGACTACCATCATCATCATCAGCACCACCACCGTCACCATCACTACCATCATCACCATCATCACCACCATCATCATCATCACCATTACCACCATCATCACCACCATCATCATCACCATCACCATCATCACCATCACCATCACCATCATCACCATCACCATCATCACCATCATCACCACCATCATCACCATCATCACCATCATCATCATCACCACCATCACCATCATCACCATCATCACCATGACCACCATCCCAAAGCCCTTGACTGGAATTCAGAGAAGTCACATAATGCCGCTGCTATAGTTCCCACTACCCTTCCAATCACTTACCACTCTTCCAACTCTCCTTCTTAGAGCACGCCCCTTCCTTCTAGCTTCCTCTGACCAGTTAATAGGATGTGTATTTCCAGAACAAACCAGAAAGGATCTGTGGTCACAGAACCTGCCAATCCCCTAATAACACACACTGCCCAGGCCATGCCTGGGGAGAAGCAAAATCCTATTTCCCCAGCAACTATGAGAAGACCAATCCCTGTGAGGAAGTCGGACTTCCAGCCCTCACATTACCAAACCCAATGCCACACACATCTACTGCGGGTCGGGCTGCCCGAGGCTCACGACTATTCTACATGCTCCAGATCAGGTGTGACTTGCCTACCACAGACACTCACTTGTGCCCACTCAAGCTCCAGTCACATGACAACCTCTGTCTGTGGCCACGAGCTTAGATCCCTGGAGAGATCGCTACAAACCAACACCAAAAGCTACCTAACTCCTGACATCAGGATGAGAAAAATAAACCCCTATTTGTTTAAAGCCTGTTACCTGTAGTCAAACCAAATCCTAACCCATACCCCTCAACACCAGGTAATGGGTGTCAGCAGCTGAACTGCTAAAGGGACAGGAGAGTAAGACTGATGGCTAGTGGTCCGACGAACTCCATCAGCATTTCCTGAGAATACACCGCGTACCTGTCCGTCACTGCAGTATGAGGACAAGTGACTCAGCCATGGCCGCTGAGGAGCTCACCATCTACTGGTCAGATGGACACAACTCTAACATTCAATGAGAGGCGGAAGGTGACAGGGACAAGTGCAAGGAGCCAGCCACTCGGTCACAATGATCCTTCCACCTGCCCCACTTCTCTCCTCCTTCAAATGGAGAAAACAGACACCACAGTCTCACAACTGCTCAGTCAGTAGTTAATATCCTCATCTAGAAGAGAAATTCTCAGGAAAAAGGACAAACGTGCAACAGACCGACTTTCAAGACTGCTCCTTCAAAACTGGATAGCCTTGTCAGCATTTTCTCCATAATAGCTTTAAGATGACACACTGAAAATCAACATTCCACACACAAGTTACCTGAAAGAACGCGGAAAGCTTTCCCAGTGAACGGAAGACTTACTCTACTAAAGAGCGACTGAAATGCTCGATTTTCAGCAAGTCATAGGCCACTTGTTTTCCTTTAAGCTGAATGATACTACATGTAGCTCAAATATCTAGGAGTGAAAATGTCACCAAAACAAGGATGCTGGTGGTGGCCATGTGATAGTGTCAGGAGCCATTTTCCCCAACATTCCTCCTCCCGCCCACAGACCCACAGACAGCGACCCTGAGGACAGCTCCTGCCTGGAGTCTCCAAAGCGCTGGCCGGCCCTCATGGGGAGGCAGAAGGTGGAGAAGACACGGGGCAGCCACACAGCATGTGTAAGCGTGGCGACTGCGGTCTGTTGGTTCTACCAGCTTTTCCATTTCTCTAACGTTCAGTAACTCTCCGGTAGTGACATCCCCGAGACACTGTGGTGAGAGGGTCACACCAGCAGAAGGATGGCTGAGCTGCCCTGGGGCGGGAAGCAGCCCACGAGTGGGATATGGCTCTGGAGGGAAGGCCCGGTGTTGGTGATGCTGGTGCCACCACGGAACAGATGGTGTAAACGAGGAGCCACAGTGTGAAAGCTGTCCCCAGCTAAAGGGGGACTGTCACCACACAGGGCTGCTGTCTGCATATTAGTAATGATCACTACTAGAGAAACAAAATAAAGCCAGAGGTGGAGGATGGTGCACACCCCAAGGGCACCGGGTGACAAGCGCCCACAGCGCCAGGCACGGCAGAGGGCACGAGCTGCCCGGGAGGAAGGTAAGGAAGACGAGGAGGGAGGGGCTGCGGCATTCTGGGGGGAGCAAGAGATGCTGCTGCCTCGGTCAGGAGAGCCTGGTGGGGAGGTGACATCTGAGCAGAGACCTGGAGGAAGTGAGTCATGCAGAAATCCAGGGCCAAGGGACAGCAGAGCGGAGGCCCCAGGCAGAGGTGTGTTCTGGAAACCGCAGAGCACAGCAATGGGAGGAGGGGTGAGGCCTGACAGGAATGGGGCAGATCACCGGTAGGCCTGCGCTGTCCCCTGAGCAATCCCAGAGCCACTGGATGGCTCTGAGAGGCAGCGGAGCAGGGCCTTGCTTTCAGAGGATCCCTAGTTGTGTGAGGACGGCCGTCAGGCACAGGGGTCCCCAGAGGCACCAGTGGGAACGCCCCTGTGACCCTCACGCCAGGGAGTGGGTAGTGGTGCTGAGCACAGGTGAGTGAGGGGATGGGAGCAGACAGTGGGAACCGGGTTCAGGCTGAGTCACTGGAGGGGGTGCCGCTCACGGTGTACGCAGCTGAGGAGAGAGTGGGGTGTAGGGTGTTCAGAGGAAGAAATCGGGGCCTGTGGATTCAGGTGACACCTTCAGCCCAGAAACTGCATGTAAAAATAGATGAACTTTTCCTAACACGGGCCCCCTCGTATGTGCATCGTTCGCTGAAGCAGCTTGCCGGGGCTCCCCCCTATCAGAGGAGATGCTACTGGATAGAACCACGACTGGGGCCAACGCCAAGGGAAGCGGGGAAGGTGGACAGGGAGGGGCCTGAAGACCAGGAAGACACCTGGACCTGCAGGATGGAGCCAGCCTGTCACCTCAGACAGGGAGGGGCCGCGACTTTGGCCCCATGCTCTCGCGCCATCACCCCACTGCCCGCTGGCTCAGACAGAATCCAAATGCGCAACAACACCCATGCAAGGCAGGGCTGAGCCGTCCATACCCGGAGAAACTGACACCACGAACATGAGAAGGTCCCAGGAGAATCCCGCGTGCACCGCCGTCTTCACACTGAGATGCACTAGCTCACGTGCCAGGCCCCGCCCTCACCCACTCGCACGCGGGCTCAGTTGTGAACTGCAGGCCGGCATCACAGAGGCCAGTCTGTCTCATGCAGGCATCAGCCCACTTTCTAAAGCTCTTTGTTGCATTACTAGGACTTTTTCCTCAACCCACAGAGCTGAGATAAAACCATCCCTCCAAGGCGTCCGCCGGCTCCCTGACAGCTGAGTGGGCCGTCACTCCCGTCCCACTGCTCACAGTGGAGCTGCACGGCAGGAGCGTGGGAGGCGCCGGCTCTTCCCCCAGGCTGACCGAGGAACATTCGTCTCCAGCTGAACTAAAGAACCACGGTCCACCCACAGATTAGACCCGGGGTGTAAACAGGCCACTAGGCCAGGGGGTCAAAAACACACAGAGACTGGGGAGGTAGGAGTACCTTCAGCCTGGAGGAGGGGGAGGTGGAAGGGGGCAGGAGGAGGGGGAGGAGGGGGCAAGAGGAGGGGGAGGAGAGGGAGGAGGAGGGGAGGAGTAGGGGGAGGAGGGGGCAGAGGAGCAGCAGGCAGGCAGGCAGCAGGGCGAGCGGGCACGTGCAGTGCTGGGTGCAGCTGAGGCACTGAGCGCACAGACGTGTGCTCGCCCTGTGGTCTTCACACGCTGGGTCTGGCACCGTCATGGAAGTCCTCTGATGAGGCTCAAGGAGAGACTCAGCTGGGGCTCCCCTCTTGTGCCTCTCCTCTACTCCCTTCTGAGACCCCCCACCTTACCCTGGACGCACACGGCTCGGGGCCCCTCCTCTCACAGGGGTAAGGGGCACAGGCCTTGCTGTGACAATGCGGCCAAGACGGCAGTGCTGGCACCTGGCCACTAGAGGGGGGCGCTGGGCACTGTGGGTCCTGGGCCTGGACCTGGGGAAGCAGACGTGCCCTCCTGCCCACAGCCTGCCAGGAGCCACCCAAGGCGAGCCCTCTGCATCAGGGACAACATGGCGCCTCTGAAGAACACCGAGAACTGCCGCTGTCTGCACCAGGCAGGCACGCAGAGGTGACGGCGCCCAGCTGTGCCCTCGCTGTACAGGGCTGGGGGCCGTGCCCCGCACTGAACCCCAACCTCAACCTCAGCTGTGCACCAGGGCCAGGCTGCGCCCTGCAGCAGACAGCTGGTGTGTCTGCATCTGGAGTGTGTGTGCGTAGCACAGGGGCAGCACAAGGAACGCAAGACGGCAGCAACTGTGCAATTGTGTGGATGCACAGCGGCCCTGCCTCATTTGCAGGAGACACATCCCAAGACCCCCAGGGGATGTCTGAAGCCACAGGTAGCGTTGCACACTAGACTCGTGTATGGTTTCCTCTGCGTGCTCACCTTTGCACTCAAAGGAAGCACTGACGGCTCCGCTTTGGCTTAGCTGAGTTGCCAGCATTACTACCCTGGGCTCTGAGGCCACCATCAAGAAAACTAAGGCTGACTGACACAAGCCTGCTACCCTAAGACAGTGCATCTGACAGCCCGGCCCAGTGGCTACTAAGCGACTAAGTGACTAAGGGGCGGGGCGGGGGCCAGGATGACTAGCATGGGCCCAGGGGATGGGCGGAGCAGGGTGTCATCACACAGCTGCTGGCGCTGGCCCACAATTAAAATGTATTTTCTTGCAGCACAAGCACACTTACTCACTAACCAAACATTCAGAAAGGGTTGATGTCAAATGTCTGTGATAAAGATAACTGAGTAGTGATGACAGAGGCCTGGGGAGATTTGCTCACTGAGCTGCATCTGTTTATCCTCACGGTTAATCCCCGTCCAGAAGGGGGACGGGATTCCTACTCTGCTTTTCCCAAACCCGAGTGCAGGCGGCGTGGCTCACGACACACGCCTCCACCAACTCCCCAGCCTCCAATTCTCATTACTGCGCTTCCCTCCCTACCCCACCCCGCACTGCTTATCTAGCGCACAGTGTGCATTTTGCTGCCATCGGTGAGGTGTCTTCAACGTCTCTCCCAGGTTCCGTGAAAAGGCGCTGTTTTCAACATGCCCACGTTTGTGGTGGGAATTTGCCATCAGAAGTCACGACACCATCTGGCTGGGCCACGGCCCCTACTCTGTGCAGACCCACCTCTCTCCAGCTTCCTCCGGCCGTTGCCAACGCCCCTGCTCTCCACCAGCGCCATCGTCCCACGGGCGGCGCAGGGATGGCCATGGTGGGGCGTGGCAGGCGGCAGGGGAACGTGACCTAGAACTTAGAATTATTGATCTCTGGAATTTTCCACCTAATATGTTTGGACCACGCTTGACCGTGGGTAACAAGCCGTGGGAACGCAAAACCGTGGTGCTTTCCTGGCTGCGTCACCAGGACCTAAATGTGTCTCCCCAGTGAGATGACACACCTCTCGGGCACGTTCTGGTCTCTGTGCCCATCAGTGGCCCCCCTATCCTCACAGCCTCTGTGCTCCAGCTGTGACAGTCCTGGCTTCCTCCTTCTGTCCGTCTGCACAGCTTTACATCCAACCAGGAGCTGGGCCACTGGCCTGCCCCACGGTGCCTGGGGAGCTGACCACCTACCTCACCCCCAGCCCCAGCCAGGCCCCTCGGCTCCTCCCCTCCACCTGTCCCTCTGCGCCCCACTCCCAAGGGTTCCCGAGGACTGTGCCCCCACAGAGCCCTGCCCAGAAGTAGCCCCAGCTCTCCCCTCTACTGAACAGCAACTACTCCTGATGCTGAGCTTTGCTGCCCAGCCTCCAAGCCTCTGCTGGGCCTCGGCCCCTGGCTGGGCAGCTCTCCCCCAACTGCACAGGCTGGCTCAAGCAGCCTCTGGTGAAGCTGATGCCGCTGCAGGTCCCTGCACGTAGGTCGTAGAGCCTGTGAGGATGCTGGGGACTAGCTGCACCCTCCTCCCCCTCACTCTGAAGCGGCAGCTGCCTCTCCCTCAGCACAGCTCCCTTCTCTGCGTGCACGGACACCTCACAGCTTCCGCAGCACTGACTTCACATGTGTCTGTCTGTCTGTCTCCCCACACTAGCACGCCAGCTCCCTGAGGCAGGGCCCCGGGCCTACACCAGCAGCCAACGCTCAGTGACCACGGGTGGCCCATGAACTCTGCCGGCCCCTTCTAGGCACTTCCTCCTATGTCACAGGGGCCCTGCAGGGTCGGCCGCCCCCATCATGGCTGATGAGTCAGGAGGCTGATCCCCGGTCAAGGCGGGCCCCACACGAGCTCTGAGGCTGCACCCCTCTTCCCAGCATCATGGCAGGGCAGGGCTGATCTCCAGCCCCGGGCCCTGACGGGCACTGAACTCAAACTCCCCTCCAGGGTGAACAGCTCCACAGAGGAGCCCTGCTCCCAGCGCCACCTCCTGGGCGTCCTGGGGAACTGCTCCGTCTCCACCTGAGTCCCTGCAGTTCCAGGGCGGCACGTCACACACGTGGCCTCAAGGCCCACACCACAGGCCCCGGGACACGCACGTTCGCGTCCTGCCGCGTCACACTCCCGTCCACAGACGCACACGAGGAAAACGAAGGCCCCCGAGGGTCACTGCTGGGTGCCGAGGCCGGCAGCCTGGGCGGGAGCAGGCACGCCAGCAGCAGAGCGGGCGGCGGGCTGTGTTGGCTGCATGTCCACCCCCGGGCTCCAAACAGCACACACTAACCAGAACCAGCAACTGCTGGCCCGACTGGCCTGCGCCGGTTGAGCTGCTCAGTGGTCACTTCTCACCTCAGGGACGTGCTTTCTGACACCCGCACATGTTTGCCCTGAGCGTCTTCCACGCAACGTAACGAGAACGCAGTCCGCTGTCTTCCGAAGCAATCTCAATCGCCTATAAACACAGGCAACTGACCGGCTGTGGTTGCTCTTGACACTAAATACGAATCCAGTAATTGTTTAGCTTTGAAATCCCTGGGTTTAACTTTTTAGTGTTAGATTTGATATTTAAATAGAATTCTGAAGAAGGAAAACACCCATAATCCCACCAACCTGACAAAGGAGCTGACTTCTACATATTAGCCTTTTAATCTAGCCACACATTCTCCATTTCCCACAAGTCCTGGCAGCTTTATTTGTAAGTACGGTTCTAATTTCCCCAAGTCACCCCGGTGACAGGGTCCATGAGACAGATCTGACTGGGGTTCAGGTCCAGCCCGGGGCGGCAATTCTCATCAGGCACCTGGTCTTCATCAGCTCTCTCCTGCCACCTGCCATCAGAAACCCCTGAATGCAACCGACAAAGCATCTAGAAACTACCCTGATAGGCCAGTCCTCACAAGGGGCCATGTGTCCAGTTATGAAAACCAAGTCAGAGGATAAATCGGTCTCGCTTTCCTGGGCATTCACTGCGTGCTGGGCACCCTCCTGAGCCCCTCACGTGTGTCATGTGTGTAGCGGGGCTATTGCTGACACGCCTGCAGACACGCAGGGGGACCGAGCACAGACATCACCGGCTTGTGCAGGTCCCAGTCGCAGCACAGAAGCAGGGGGGCGACCACTCCCTGCAGGCGGCCAGCTGTCCCAGGACCTCCACTCTCACGGGCACCCTGTGACTGGGCCCCCACCCCTGCCTCAAAGGCAGACGTGTGCTGGCGGGCTAGAAAGCCAGCCACCAAGGTACGTCCTTCACGCATGACCCGCGTGTCCTTCCAGCATGGTGGTGAGATGCCCACCACCCTCAGGCTCGCCCTCTGCCCTGCCCACACCAGGGATGCCCGAGAACGACAGCAGCACAGAGGGTCGGATGTTGGGAGGACAGGTGTCAGGTGGTCTGTGATAACAGAAGGTTCAGAGCAACCTCAGTGCCCTCAGGCGGCGCCGTAAACAAATGGCAGGCCACCACGGACCAGCTTGCGCAGAGCACGGCACAGACTACGGCGTCTCCAGGGCATGACGGGGAACTGTGGGAGCCGAGCAGTGCGACCAGGCCTGTGGAGAAGGAACACGACCCTGTGACTGCACAGACCCCAGAGCATCTCCGCACAGACTCCCGAAGGCAAAGGGAAGAGCTGGCTCACCCAGCTCGACCAAGTGGTCAGAGAGGACAGCGGCGGCAGCAGGCACATCGGCGCCGTGGCCTCCTGTGAGTGACCAAGAACGCGAAGGCCCAGCTGCCTGTCTCAGGAGCACGAGACAGCCGCAAGGAGGGGCCCTCACGTATGAAAACGCGGGACTTAACCCGCACACGCTGACATGGGGGCCGATCGTTCCCAACGAAGGAGTCAAAACCATACAATGGAGAGAAGAAAGCCTCTTCACTAAATGGTGCTGAGGAAACTGGAAAACCACATGCAAAGAATAAAAGTAGACTCTGTCTCCATATACCGAAATTAAATCAAAGGGGATCAAAGACCTCCACATACGACCCGAAACAATAAATTACACAGAAGAAAACACCGGTAGTAAACCTAAGGACTCTGGGTTCAGAAAGGATTTTATGAATTTGACCTCAAAGGCAAGAAAAGTAAAAGCAAAAATAAATGAATAGAACTATATCAAACTAAAGAGCTTCTGCACAGCAAAAGGAACTACCAACAAAACAAAAACTCAACCAACCAAAATAATGTATTTGCAAACAACACCTCTGATAAGAGGCTAACATCCAAAATATACAAAGAACTCATACAACTCAATAACAACAAATTAAAAACAACAATCCAATTAAAAACTGGGCAGAAGACCTGAACAGATACTTCTCCCAAAAAGACATATATGGCCAACAGACCTATGAACAAAAAAGACAATGAGCTGCCACCTCACACCTGTCAGAATGGCTGTTGTCATCAAGACCAGGAATGACGAGTGCTGGAGAGGCTGTGGAGAAACTGGAGCCTCATACAGAGCTGTGGGAACGTGAGCCAGTGCGACACTGGAAGGCCGGATGGAGAGTCCTCAGAAAACTGCTGGTAGGATTACCGCACAACTCAGCAATCCCTCTTCTGCATATCTCCCCCAAAAACCTGAAAAAATGTATCTGTAAGGACACATACCCCAATGTTCATCGCCGCACTGTTCACAGTGGCCAAGACATGAAAACAACCAAAGTGTCCTTTGACAGACGACTGGATAAAGAAGTTGTGCTACATTTACACAGTGGAACACGACTGGGCCATAAGGAAGGATGAGTCCTGCCATTTGTGACAACAAGAATGGACCGTGAGATCACCATGCTAAGAAGCGAAATAAACCAGACAGAAAAAGTGAAGAACCATATGACGTCACTCATACGTGAGATACAAAACTGAAAGCAACAAAATAACAAAAGCTCATGAACACAACAGAGGTTACCAGAGGTTAAGAAGGGAAGGCGTCACATACGTGGTGACAGAAGGAGCGCTGATTCCGGGTGCTGAGCCCACGGTGCAACACATGACAATGTCATGCAGAGTTGTACTCCTGAAACCTGTATAATTTTACTAACCGATGTCAGCTCAATACATTTAATTTAAAAAGTAAACACCTGGTCAAAGAACAGGATGCAAGTCTGAGGCTCTGCTCCACGTTCACACAGACGAGCACAGGATCCCACGGGATTCTGGACTAGGAGAAAGAATAGTCACAACGTGACTATGGACTGCAGATTACATAACAGCACCGCACTGACGTTGAAGTCCCCAATTCCCCTGTCAGCGACACTGTGACTGTTGAAAGGACGTCTTTGTTCTCGGGAAACACAGTGAAGTTTTCAGGAGCAGGGGGCTGTATCTCTCCGCTGACGCCAATGGTTCAAGAAAAACGCGAGCACGCCTGGCTCAGACACAGATGCACAAGAAGAATGAAAACGGGCAGATACAAGCAGTTGGCGAGTCCGGGTAGAGTAGGTGGGCGTTACTTGTACTATTCAAGCAACTTTTCTGTAATTTGAAATTATGCCAGAACTAAAAGCCTGGCCCAAGGCTGAGGGACCAGCTCTGGAGAGGACAGCTGGGGTCACACACAGGGAGGGCCGGGCAGGTGGACGAGGGAGAGGGACTCATTTCCAGTGCGGGGTGCCCACCTAACATGTGCATGTGCAAAAGCAAATACAACGCAGAAGGGAAGCCACCATGGGGACAGCGCCCATGACGGACCAGCGTCTCAGAGACCATCCCAGGTGCCTCCTGGACCCCCAGGCAGGCCGCTCCACGCCAGGCTGGTGGGCCTCCCTGGGCCGCTCTGGGCCGCCCTGAACCCACCCATCCACGGGCCTCATGTGCCACCTGCTGGCCGCGCAGGGCACTACCACCTCGGGGAATGCAGCCTCAGAGGTGCTCTACTCTGGCACCTGCCCCAGCTAAGAGTGATCCGGCTACCCTAACAGCGGCAGCACCCAGCAAAAGGCCTAGCACAGAGTGACACTCAGCAAGGAGGAGATACACAACGAAGCACACAGGTTCAAGTGCAATTCCAGGAGGTGAACTTGGAAGCCCACGTGGGCCTCAGGGCCTGGCTGCAGTCACGCGGGTTAGGTATGACCCATGAGACCACGCTGGGGACTGCACAGCCCCTGCTGGCCTGGCAGCCTGCAGGGCTCTCAGCCCTTCACACTCTGGTTGGGAGCCCCAGCAGGACCATGCAAAGCCAGTGGCCACCAGCCCGTCCTCAGAAGCACTAGGATGGGCCCCGGCCTCGCACAGCAAACCAAGGGCAGCTCTAAGGAGCCAAGAGAACGCAACTGGGCCTTGAGAGTAAAGAACACAAGATACCGATCACACTGCATGGGAAGCGTGTTAACAAAACACGTCTGACTCACGTAAATTATGCCAGGAAACAAGTGCATTAAATGACCACAGGCTGAGTCTTTCCAGAACTGGGCCCATCTCAGAAGCCAGACCCACTGCTCCCGCCCCCCGGGGACTCACCAAGGTCTGTGTTGGGGCCGGCAAGGAGCTGCCTGAATTTGTCCAGCCGGGAGGCCTCTCTCTCACTTAACGCTGAGCTGCTGAGGGTGCTGGGGTCCGATGGCCCACCCAGCGCGACAGTCGCTGAGTGAGGGAGAGACTGCGACCTCTGCAGAGGGATGGTGTTGCTGGCACTTTCTGTGGAGGAGAGAGAACAAGGGTGAGGGCGGCCTGCTGTCCAGAGGGCTCATTCCCCCCAAACATGAACAGACGCCTCCCACGGCAGCCGCAGGCACCCAGGAGCACGCAGCCCACAGCATCCGGGCAGAGTCTGGCCCAGATCCGCTTCCAGAGAAGGCTGCAGAAGTGGTCACAAAGACAGGCCTCCCGCTCCACCAGGGCCGGCCCCTCCCTGCAGGAGCCCCTCCCACTGCCCTGGGGAAAGGCTTGAGGGGTACACAGAGGAAAGGGGTGACTCTCAGTGCATCTCAGGTTCCACAGGGGACACATTCGGCGCGAAGAACAGTCCACAGAGTTCCAGGGCTAAGCGTGCTGTTTTATTCATCTGCAATCTGAGATGATCCGTGTGACCGTTCAGACACATGGACACACTCACTCCTGAGCAGGGCACACTCCAGCCCTCACGCTAAGATGGAGAAGGCGGGAGTTAGAGGGTAAAGCGACGGCGACGGCCCCGAGAAAACAGTATGATCGGCAACGCGTCTCCTGTGGAAGACACAGCCACTGCCCACCTCCAGGGCCCCTGGGAGTGGGGTCTAACCACCACCAGTCGGTGTTCACACAGGACCCTGCTCACAGAGCCATCACTCCCAGCCATGGGGACAGTTGTCACCTGCCGGTGCCCACTGAGCCCTTCCCAGCCAAAGACACGCTTAGCCACTAACCCAACACCCCGATGACTCACAGGCCAGGAGGCCCTGGTACTGAAAACTGGGAACAGGCCCGCGTGTCCTGCCCACTCCACACCCCTGCCACTCCCAGCCACCAAGGGGGTCAGTTCCAAGGGGCCTCAGGAGCTCCCGGGGCTTGAGGGCAGGTTCCACAGGCCCCTCCAGCCGCCCACAGCTCCATGCACGTGCAGGTGGAGGGTCTCATGGGGCAGGGCCTCTGAGGTACCAGAACAGGTCAGCAGGACCCCTGGCACCTGTGCACTTCATGCAGTAGCACACACGCTGCCCCGGGTGTGCAACCAAGAACTGCCACGTGGCCCCAGAGCAGAGCCCAGTAGTGAACGGCTGCTCCACAGGCGAGGCCGGTGGCTGGCAGCAGGGAGGGCTGGGGTCTGGCCGGTGGGTCTGCTCCCCAGCCCCTGCTCCCAGCGAGCTACACGACCCTCCCGCCTCTTCTGTGAGCGACCACCCAGGGATGCTACGCAGCCACGAGCTTGTTGGTTACGCAGGCTTGTTATGGAACTTGCCGCACAGGAAATGACTGACAAACGCTAGTTGTCGCTCCTGTTACCAGTGCAAGTGCGCAGAAGGCTCGCCCACAAAGCAGAGGACTGACGCCAAGGTGGTGGAGGCGGACAGCACACGGCCACCGGCCCTCTCCCAGCACAAGCCACTTGGAGCTCCCTTCCCCTGGCTCACTGAGGGGCCCCCCAAGGCTGCCCACCCCAGCCCCTGCTCAGAAGCCCCCAGCCACACACCACGCACGGCACCGACGGAATGCCGTGTCCCCTGAAGTGCTGAAGCCCTACCTCCACCCTCACGGATGGTGTGGGGAGGAGTAGGAAGCGATTAGGACTGGATGAGGCCATGAAGGTGGCCCCACCAGGACCTGTGTCTGGTAAGAAGAGACAGCCTGCTGCTCTCCACCCTGTGGCCCTGAGCAGGGCCCCCAGGACCCAGCCATGCTGGCTCCGGACCTCAGACTCCCAGCCTCCAGCCCAGGAGGCAGAATGCTCTGCGAGACCTGACTCGTCATGGGGTCAGAACAGGCCCTGCTGACGAGATGTGACTGGTCCCCTGACCACACAGGACGCCCCACACCGCAAGGACTTGTGTGTGGCTTGCCCACTGGGCACGGCGCACCGTGAGCACAGTGCCTGACCCCGTGAAACCCATTCCACGGCCACAATGTCCTACCTCAGACCCTGCAGCACAGAGCAGGCAGAGGACCGAGCGCAGCCTCAAGAGCGGCCGCCGAGGGCCAGGCGCGTGGACACAGCGAGGCACAACCCGCCCCTACGGAGGCCACACCCTGAAGAGGGCGACTCCAGAGCTGGGGCCCCAGGCCCAGAGCCTGCGCCCACGTGTCCCTGGAGGATTACCTGCGGCTGCCAAAGGAGAGCCCCTGAGCATGCGCCAGCGCCCTCCCCCTGCTGGGAGTACCAGCCCCGAGCACCAGCCCTGAGCACCAGCCCTGAGCACCAGGTCCAGAGCCCAGTGCTCACTGTGGCCCCTCACAACCAGCCCCGTGTCTGCCATGCCACCTGGAGGACAGGGACAAGCCGCCACCTGAAGGACAGGGACAAGCCAGCACCTGGGGGACAGGGACAGGGACAAGCCGCCACCTGGAGGACAGGGACAAGCCGCCACCTGGAGGACAGGGACAAGCCGGCACCCGGAGGACAGGGACAAGCCAGCACCTGGAGGACAGGGACAGGGACAAGCCAGCACCTGAAGGACAGGGACAAGCCGGCGGCGTCTCGAAGGCCTTCCAGGGCCGGGATCCCACTGCGTACACAAAGGGGTCCCCCTGCCCGCCCCTGCAGACAGGCTGGGCCTCTCCCGCCCCGTCCCACCTGCAGCACAGGACGTGTGGCTCTCGCTGACCGACTTCACCAGCCGGGTGTCCCCGCCGGGCACAGGGGGCGGCTCTGTGGGGGGCTGTGGGGGGGGCTCGGGCTCCCGGCCCGGCACGTCCTGCCACTGCTGCCGCTCCTGCCGCTGGCTGTGGTTGCGCAGCACGCGGCGGGCCGTCTCCATAACCACCGCGCTGTTCAGGCTCTCGGCCGCCATGGCCAGCAGCTCGTCGTCGTCCTCGCCCGCATCCCAGGCGTCGCTGGTGTTGCTCTCAAACTCCTGGAAGGTGCTGCCTCTCTTGGCCTTCACCGGCGTGCTGGGCACCTTGGCCGTGGCCTTGAGCAAGCTGCAAGGCAAGGGCAGTCGTACTGGACCCCCGCAGCTGGCAGAGGGGCCCGGGTGCACGGTACCCCAGCTAAGAAGAAGCTGTGCCCTGCCCAGAGCCACCCGCAAAGGCAGGCAAAGCTGCCAAGGATCGATGAGCGGCGAGGTGGGGACACCTCCGGGGTCTCCCTGAGCAGGGCCACCTCACAGCACCGTGCCCCGGCCGGCGGCTGGTGCCAGCACAGCGTCCCACCCATGTCCCGCGGATGCAGCTGTGTTTTACTGGGGATCCCCCCGTGTGGCCCAGGACTTTCGGCCGCTCCCTCCACACAGGGAGGAGCCAGCCTCAGGCAGTAGGCAGACTGCACTGCGGGCCAGAGCCAGTCCCGGCCTGCCGGCCACAGGGTGCCAGCTCCTGCTGCCCTGCCCAAGCGCCCCGCTTCAGCTGGGGCCCCCACGCTGCCGCCCCAGAGGCGTCTCACACAAGCCATTGCTGAGGCCTCTGCGGAACGAAAGGCCACTTCCCTCCCTCTAGGAATCCCAGGGAACTGGAGGGTCACCGCCGCCCCCCAAAACCGGGCCCGTGCAGCCTGTGAGAGTGGAGGCTTCACTTACGTGCCATGTAGCAGTGGGTCAAAAGGGGGGTGCTGGGCGCCATACACATGCTGGATGCTATTTTAAAAGGAAAGGAAAACAAATTAGCTTCTTCTCAGCTTCCCCACGGACGCACCCACCACAGCCTCGGGCAGAAGACCGCCTCCTGAAAACCCAGGTGCCTGAGGGAAACAGCCCTCTAGCTGCCACAGGTCACCCTCCACCACCCAGGGTCCTGCCCCGTAGGAAAGGGATAAGGCGCCATGCAAGCTCACACCCCAGACAAGCAGGGCCTGGGAACGGGCCTCGGTGCACAAGCCGCAGCCCTAACACATCCCCACAAGCCGCAGCCACCAACTGGCGACAGGGCTGCTGGGAGCCGACACGACCCAGCCGCCTCTGCTCCAGACCACATGTCACAGGCAGGACTAAAACCTGACCATGACATGCCCATCAGGAAACTCTCTTGTGGCACCACTGTCTGAAGCTGGAACGCAGAATCACAAAACGGAGATAAATCTACTTTCTTTGAAGACCTACTAGTGTCATTACAGAAGTCTGACGCTCATCAGAGTAAATGTGGAAGCATGGCAACAAGATAGCCCGGCAGCGGACAGCAACCTGGTCAGCTGCGGAGCGCACCCCCACCCCCTTCCTCCTGGGACTGCAGCCGGTGGCCACATGAGCGTGCAGGCCCGTCCCACCTCACAGAGCCGACGGGACAGCTGGCCCTCCTCTGGCCATTGGCTTCCCCCCTCTTCCTGCCTAGAACACAGACGTGAGGCCGACGGGTTGTTCAGCCATCTTCACCACGAGAAGTAACAGGAGGAATGAAGCCACCCGCTACTTCTTTTGTGACCAGCCTGTGCGGACCCTGTGGCCATTTTTCTAAGGGGGTGTTCACCCCTCTTACTGATCCGTAGAAGCCCCCTTGTAAGTAGAGGACTCCTTGGTCATTCAGGTGGTGTGGAGCAGAACAAGGGCCCCAAAGGTGTCCCATCCCACTCCCAGAACCTGTGAGTGTGTCACCTCCAGGCTTCATAGATGTGCGTAGGACATAAACCCCGGGGTGTGCCCTGGATTACCCAGGTGAGCCCCATCTAATCAGAGTCCTAAAGAGTGGACAGCCTTCCCGACTGCGTGGGAGCAGGCGCTGCCCAGGAAGGGTGCTCGGCAATGCTGTGTGGCTGGCTCCGAAGACCGAGAAATGGGGCCAACAGCCAAGGAAGGCAGGGGGCTCCGGAAGCCGGAGAGGTAAGGAAACTGAGGGACAGGAAGCTGAAAGAGCCTGGCTCATGCCCAGCCAGCTGGTGTCTCAGCCAGCTTAATGGCAAACAGAACAGAAGGGACTCCATGCTGACCCCGCAGGGAGTCAGCTCTATAAACCCTCCCGTTCTGCCTGACAATGCTATTTCCCTCCCTGCGTCCTCAGGGGTAACCAGCAACCTGACATTTCCATTTCCCGTACCAGTGCTCACATTGTACTGAAGACTCACGGCCCTCTAGACAACGTGTTCCATTATTCTGCACATTTGTAAAGTTTAGATTAGTATTATCATATCTATATGCACACACACATTCTTCCTTTTTGCAACTTCACTTTCTCCCAAGATGTTTACATGCCAGTGGTAACACACGCAGCTCCAGTTCTGTCGTCCTGTGGGTTTCATTTAATGTGCGTGAAGGGTATTTTAGCAATAAACCAACTTTTCAGAAGACATTTTCCATGGAAACACAGCCAGGCAGAGGCAGAGCTGTTCTGGAGAAGCAAAGGGGAAGCAGGAGGCCACCCACTCGCCTGCCCTGCACTCAGAGAGAAACTGAGAAGACAAAACTCCACAGAGCCGCAGCAGGGATCCAGGGAACTGCTGAACAACCACGGGTCTGGTTACTTCTTTAAAATAGACAGCCTCAGAAAAATGGCAGAGAAAGATCAAAAAAGCCAAAAGGTGGTCCCTTGAAAAGATGAACAAAGTTTACAAATCTTTAGCTAGACTAAGAGAAAAAGAGAGAAGACTCAACTTACTAACATCAGAAATGAAAGAGAGGGCATCACGACTGACCTTACAGAAAGAAATAAAAGGATTACAAGAGCATACTATGAACAACTGTACAGAAACAGACTACGTGACTTAGACAAACGGACAAACTCCCAGAACTTTCAAAGGGAGAGAAAGGAAATCTGAAGACATAGAACGTGAAGAGACTGGATTAGTCATCAAAACACTACCCATAGAATGCCCAGGTCCAAATGCGCTCACTGGTCAATTCCACTAAATGCACAAAGAATAGCAATTCTTCAGAAATTCTTCCAAAATCCAGAAGCAGAAGGGAAACTTCCCAACCCTCTCTATGTGGCCAGTATTACCCTGATTTCAAAACCAAAGACATCACAAGAAAACTACAGACCAGTATCTCTCATACATAAATATACATGCAAAAATCCTCAACAAAATATAAGCATACCAAATCCAACAATATAAAAAAAAATTATAAAAGATGACAAAGTAGGGTTTATCCAAGGACTGCAAAACTAGAATAACAACCAAAAATCAATTCATATTCCCTTATTAATAAAAAAATGGACAAAAATTACATAGAATCTCAGCATGCTGTCACAGAAAAAGCATCTGAAAAATGTCAACACCCACCCCATCATGATAAAAGGCTTAACAAACAAGGAACAAAAGGGAATGTCCTCATACTGATAATAAAAATAAATAAAAAGAACCACCTATAGAAACCCACAGCTGACATCAGACTTAATAGGGAAGACTGTCTGTTTCCCCTTAAGACCAGGACGAGGTGGGGTGTCTGCCGCACCACTTTTACTCAGCACTGGCAAGAAGGAAATAAAGGCATCTAGATTAGAAAGAAGTAAAACTACCTAACAAGATGACATGATCTTGCATACACAAAATCTTTAAAAATCCACTAAAAAAAAGGATCAAAAATTAAAAACAAATCCAGCAAGGTTTCAAGATAAAAGATAAATATACAAAAATTAATTATATTTCTATATACTTCTAATGAACAACCCAAAAATGAAAATAGAAAACAATTCTACTTTTAATAGCATCAAAAATAATTAAAACATTTAGGAATAAATTTAACAAAAAGTGTGTAAAACTTATGCTCTTAACACTAAAAATATTGTTGAAATTAAAGAAGACCTAAATCTGGGAAAGCCGGGATGGCTCAGTGAGTTAAGCGCTCACTTTGAAGCCAACTGAGGATCAAATCCAGGCTCCAGCCCAGACGGACCCACATGCTGAACTGGGATGTGCCCCCAGTTCAGTTCAAATAAATAAATAAATAAATAAATAAATAAAAGAAGACCTAAGTCGATGGACAAACACCTACGTTCATGTATCAGACTTTTGTTAACAATGCATTTGTTAACAATGCAATACTCAATACAGATTCAATGAAATCTCTATCAAAATCCCACCCAGCTTCCCTGCAGAAATTGATAAGCTGATCCAGAAATGTATTCAGAAACTCATCTAGAATAATCAATACAATCTTGAATAAGAATACCTCCAGATTTCAAAACTTACCAAAAGATTCAGTGGTCAAGTCAGTATGGCACTGGCATAGCATAAACATACAGATCAATGGAGTAGAATTGAGCGTCCAGAAATAAACCTGCACATTTACAGTCGAATGATTTTTACAAGTGTGCCAAGACCCATTAATGGGGAAAGAACTGTCTTTCAACAAAAGTGCCAAGACAACTAGATATCTGCATGCAAAAGAATAAAGCTGCACGCTAGCTTCTCAACATACACAAGTTAACTCAAAATCAAGGACCTAAATGTAAGAGATAAAACTATGAAACTCTTAGCCAGAAACACAGGAGTCAATCTTGAAAACTTAGATTGGTTTCTTAAGAGTCACAACAAAAACCACAACAAAAAGATAAATTGGACACCATCAAAATTAAAACTCTTTGCTCTTCAGAGGACACTATCATGAAAGTAAAAAGACAACCCACTGAATAGGAGAAATTTCTTGCAAATCAAGTACCTGATATGGGATTGCATCTACAAGATATAAAGAACACTTAAAACTCAATAATAAAAAGCTAAACTAATTAAAAACAAACATAGAATTTGAATAGACATTTCTCCAAAGAAGATATACACATGGCCAAGCAACCCAAGAAAAGATGCTCAATATCTAATCATTAAAGAAATGAAAACCACAGTGAGAGAGCACTTCACAACCTTAGGTAGCCAAAATAAAAAGGACAGACAGGAACAAGTGCCGATGAGAATATGGGAAAATGGAACTCTTACACACTGCTGGTGGAAATAAAAAATGGTGTAGTCACTTTGGAGAACAGACAGTTCCCCAAACAAACAGAGTTACCACATGACCCAGTAAGTCCATTCCCAGTGTATACACACGAGAAATAAAAATGTGTTCACACAAACCTGCACAGGAAGATTCATAGCAGCATTATTCACAATAGCCAAATGTACAAGCAACCCAAATGTCCATCACTAGATGGACAGAGCAGTCTATAAGACACTGGCATACAAGTCAGCTACAAAATGAAGTGCTGATGTGTAGTACAATAGGGAAAAACCCTGAAAACATTCTGCTACGTGCAAGAAGCCAGTCAAAAAACACCATTTATATGACTTATTTCACACAAAATGTCTACAACAGACAGATCTATAGACAGAAAGTAGATTAATGGTTGCCCAGGGCAGTGGGAAGCTAGGGGTTAATAATGAAGGGTACAGAGTTTCTTTTCTAAGGTGACAAACACGGTCTAAACCTGACCATGATAACGGGTACCGTACATCATTGAAATGTACACTTTAAATGAGCGAATGGTACTGTGCGTGAATTTAAATGGGTGGATTCTATTATACGTGAGTCTCAATAAAGAAGTGATTTTTTAACAGGCAGTATAGCTTCCATCTGGCTCTCTTGGGCTCTCTCTTGGAAACTGGCCACCATGCTTTGAGGAAGCCCAAGCTGGCCGCATGGAGAGCCCACGAGGAAGCACTACAACTTGCAGCGAAAGCTCAGGGCCCAGCTGAGGCCTGCATCAGCCACTGCACACGCGAGGGAACCAGCCCTGTTCTGATCTCAGCCCCAGCCTGCAGCAGCGTTTACCAAGAAATGGCTCTGAGCTTGAGGTCCCTCACCCTGGAAATGCGAGTACGAATGTGTGCGAAATGAGATAACCATACATGACAGCAGACTGAATACTGCAAAGTGGTCTACAAATAGCCTCTACCAATCTAATCAATCTACTTGAACATTTGCATTCCTCCATTATGTCTCAATCTATTTCCATGGCTCGAAGCCAGGAGGCAGTTTGGTCCCCTGCCTACTCCATTTGCATGTCATTCTCACAAAAGTCTTGCAGCATTATCACGGCTGCAGGCCCTTCCCTCCCGGCAAGCAGCGAGCTCATTAATTCTTCATGGGCACACCACTTGTGTTTATTGAGCACAAAATGCTCCCACGAAGTGCAAGCTCTGACTAAACGAAGCCTCGTTGTGTCTTATTAAAATTGCATCTTTATTTGGTCTTGCATAGCTAAAAAGAAAAACAGGCTTCAACTGAAGCCATTTAAAAAAAATAAGTGGCAGCTAACAGACCTTCCTTATTTCAGATAATGAAACCTTTCTTTTAAAAATATATTAACCAATAAACTTTTTAATAAATTATTCTGCTTTAAAACACTACAGTAATTATTCGTTTTAAAGAGGAGCGCAGTGACTCCCTACGGAAAGCAGGTGGGTGGGGCCTGATTGCACTCTAAGGGCACTTGCTATGTACACACCCTTGGAATGTCTGTGATTTAGAAAAACTTTTAAGAAAAATCTAAATGTTGGTTATCAATCAAATAATGAAAAAAACAACTGGAATACATACACATAATGGAATACTAACCACAAAAAACAAGAATGAACTAACCACATCTACAAGAGTTAAGATAAGTAAATTTCGTAACATGACCCTGAAAAGTAAGTTGAATGTACACAGTATGACACATGTATAGAAAGTTCTTAAAAATGGAAAATGATACTATCATTTTTGGCTACATATGTGAGCAGTCAAGACTCCTACTGCACACGTGGCAACGAGAACATTAATTCAAACAGTGACTGTGTGGGGGCAACAGAGACGGAAAGGGGCTGGGTCCAGAAAAACAACACGAGAGCTTCGCTGTGTGTGTGGAATCATCTCTTATGCTGGGTGGGGGATACAGTGTGTTCTATGTTCACGATATTCATCTGTACAGTTATGTGCAACATGACGACATTTCGGTCAACAAAGGAGCACATACCATGGGTCCCCTAAGATTATACTGGAGCTGAAACATTTTTATCACCTGGTGAGGTCACAGCGACATGGCACTTCACATTACTCACGTGTTTACGGTGATGCGGATGCAAACAAAGTCACCACACTGCCAGTCGTGCACCGGTACAGCACCCACAATTACGTATGGCACATGACACTTGACAATGAACAATTATACTACTGCTTTGTGTGTTGAGTATACTACAGTTTTTACTATTACTTTAGAGCAAGCTTGTCCAACCTGTGGCCCGCAGGCCACACATGGCCGAGGACAGCTCTTTTGTAAGATTTATTTTATTGTTTTTGAGAGAAGGGGAAAGAAAGAGAGACAGAGACAGTAGTGGGGAGGGCAGTCTCCATAGTTGTACATCATTAGTTGTGACATAGTTTCGTTCAACACAGATAGATGTTGGGATGTATGGGGTGGGAACCCAACTGGGTGCCTCCCTCATGGGAGGCGAGAACCTTGGCCACCATCCTGGCGGTGACCAGTTGCGCCACAGTTCAGCATGTGGGTTTCCATGAGCCAGGGCTGGGATTCGATCCCCAGACCTCACAGCTGCAAGGCAAGCACTCAGTCTATTGAGCTAACCCAGCATCACCTAGGACAGCTCTGAATGTGGCTCAACACAAATTCGTAAACTTTCTTAAAACATTATGAGATTTTTTTTGCAATTTTTTTTTTTTGGCTTCCCAGCCATCGTTAGTGTTAGTATATGTTATATGTGGCCCAAGACAATTCTTCCCCTTCCAATGTGACCCAGGGACAGGAGAGGGTGGACACCCCTGCTTTGGAGTGTGCTCTCCTCACTCGTAGACACAGGGAGCCTGTGACCCCAGCCGCAGCCCGGGCATCGTGCTTCCGTGTCTCTGGACGGCGCCGTTCCCTCTCGTGCCGGACGCATGCTGTGCTGTTTTGTACAGGAGCCTGGCTCGGCTGCAGTGGGCCCCACCGTCTCGGTTTGTGTAAGTGTGTCCTGGTTTTGTAAAGACTGTTCTGGCTCTGTAAGCTGCGGTGAGATGAGGTGTATAGGAACTAGACGCAGACGCAGATGCCACAGAAGTGTCTGCCTTCACCCCAGAAGGGTCAGAAAACGGAATGCCCCACATTTCTGATCACTCCAAGTCTCCCTACACTGTACAGAACTCTCAGAAAGTTCAGCATCCTCAGCCATTGGAGAGATGCAAATTAAATTCGCAAGATTCCACTTCATACCCAGCAGGAGGGCAAAAATTAAAAAGATGTTTTAAGTGTGGAAAGAAGGCGTAGAAACTAAAACCTTCATTAACTGTTGATGGGAATGACAAGGTGCACAAATGCTTTGCAAAATGGTCCGATGGGTCGGGTCCTCACCAGGTCAGACAGGTGCCACGTGACCCTGCAATTCCACTCCTAGGTGTGTACCCGAGAGAAAGGGAAACATGTCCGCACTAAAACCTCGTCCACTGTGGTGGAAACAGTCCAAAGTCCCCCAGGGATGACTGGACAAACCACGCACGACCTTTGCACACAATGGACTGTTACCAGGTCATAAAAAGGAAGGAGCACGGACCCCGCTCCAACGGGGATGAGCCTCGAAAATGTCAGATTATGTGTAAGGAGCCAACCACAGAGGACCAAGTGCTGTCTGATTCCACACCCACGAAAAGGCCAGTGCAAGCAAGTCCGTGCAACAGACAAGCAGCTCGGTGCCTGCTGGGGGGAGGCGGGAGCACTGCTAATGAGCATGGGGATTCTCTTTGGTGACAAAATGTTCTAGAACTGGCTCTGGTGATGGTTACACTGTATATATACGGAAAACATCAAATTGTCACTGTAAATGGGCGAGATGTATGGCATGTAGATGTCATCTACCTAAAAATGTGAAAAGGAAGAAAGGATTCAGGAAGGGAGAGGGTGGGGAGAGGCCCAGAAGGGCCCCGCCCTGACCTGGGCCCCAGGAAGCTGGGGGTCGGGGGGCGCTCTGTAAGCCAGGCGCTCTTCAGCGCCAAGCGCCAGCGGACCAACGCCAGTGGTCAACCTGCCAGCAGGTCCCAGTGCACTTCTCATTCTGGATGACAAAGCTCTGCAATGCTCCCATCACAGAACCACCCCATTAAGCCAATGACATGTCAGAAGACCTACTCTGTGACTAGCAGGCAGCAGTGGGAACCACCACCGCTTCCCCGTATGGTGTGTAACCCACGTCCTGACAACCACACAGCCCCACAGCCAGGAAGCACTGCAGTGCAGAAAAGAAAGACAGGGCTACTGAGTGTCTAGGTCCCCACCCTGGGACAGAACAGAGGCTGGCACTGAGGTGAGAGGGCTGGGTCCAGAAAAAGGGCCAGCACAGGGCGGGCCAGGGAGGCTCAGGCGGAGATGCCCCAGGATGGTGCTCTGAAGTGGACCCAATGACAAGGGCCACCCCCAAACAGCCCGTCCACTGAAATGCCACCACTGTTCAGGGGACGGAGAACGAGAAAGAACGAATGAAGCTACGGTTTATGCAAGAGCAAGACAGGTCACCCCAGGCGGTCACAAATGAGGCCGGGTCAGGTGCCATCTGTTCAGGACTCTATCCAGCTGCCTTTACAACACAGGTCAAGACAGTCTTTTAAAAACTTGCAACCAAAGACTGTGTGGCTCTCGCTGAGGACAGCCAAGCACCTGGCGAGTGTCCTGAAACAGTGCTGCCTCCCTCGGTCACTGACAACCCTGTACCGGTGCTGCTTCCTTCAAGTCATTCAACAAACACTGGCTGAGCACCAGCTCCACGCCAAGCCCAACCGCTGCTGCTGCGAAGACCCCAGAGAGCCGGCCGCCCCCGCTGCTCCCGCAATGCACACAAACATGAGGACACAGGTCAGTGCTGAAGCGGAGAAGAAAGACGGAAACCAGCCCAAAGAAACGGCAGAAGTCAGGAAGAAAGGCATCATCAGAAGCCAGTGTAGCAAGGCCTCTGGGTTTTGACAATAAGGTGACCCTCACTGGCGTGTCCTGGGGAATTTCTTTCTGGTTTGAACTTAACCCACTGCACCAAGGTGCCAGCTTTTAAACAAAACTGCTCATACAAGATCAGCTTTCTTTTTTAAAGATTTATTTTTATTGTTTTTGACAGAGAGAGAGATACAGACAGAAAGAAGGGAGAGGGCCCAGAACAGTCTCCACAGTTGTACATCATCAGTTTTTCCACATAGTTTCATTTCACAGGTGGGCAGGGTTGCACAGGGCAGGAACTGGGCTGGGGTCTTGCCCCAGTGAGAACTGAACTGGGGGCACTCCCTAGTTCAGCACATGGGTCCACACAGGCCAGGGCCGGGATTCGATCCTTGGTCTCCAGGGCTACAAAATGAGCGCCTAACCCACTGAGCCATCCCGGCTTCCCCAGCTTTTTTAATTGAAGGTTAAATAGCAGTGGGGAAACAGCAACAGGTGAAACAGTGAAGAGCAAGAGGAAATAAAAGAAGGAAAGTAATAACTCCAGCTGCAATGTCCTAAGCATCATAAAACAAATGGAAAACTCTATGACCACATTTACGATTCAGTGCTTCCGAGTACTTAGGTACACGAGGTGCAGAGGCAAATGTCGTCAGCTTCCGCTCACAGCCCCTCAGCCCTGCTCCTCCAAGCACAGTCATTACTCAATGCCCCCTCTGGGTTCAATAGTTTTCTGAAATACGAACTGAATTAGCGACTGATCTACCATTAGGCTCATTCTAAGCACAGTGATGCTCTACAGATTTATAAAATATGTGCAGGAGAAGTAAGTTTTCCAAGGAAATGAACTCTAGAGGGCTTCAGAGGAAAATGTATGAAACACCATTATTACAACGATAAACAATTCCAGCGTCCCCTACGCCACAGTGTAATCTAAAACCCGTCTGCCCCACAGTCAACTGCAGAAACGCGTGGTTCCACAGGCCTGCCGGGCTGTCCCACCGCTGCCACCCACCTCACTCCGCCTGGCAGTAATGCTCACCCTGTTCTGCAAGCTCTCAGCAACCTGCTGTGCCCCCCAGGGCCATGAGCTCCCCGCACAGGGCCTGGATTTGGTTTCCTGTCACGCTCCTTGGGGCCTGCAAAACCCAGCGAAGACTCAGGCAATGCCTGAGCCAAAAAGCAAGCTGCTCCATGGACGTGTCCTGATATATGTCTTGGAAATACGCATGTTCACGATGAATTCCTCACATGAAAAGAGCCATGCTGAGCTCACAGACACACGAAGCAGATCTGGGGTTACCAGAGTGAGGGCTGGGAGTGGCTGAAATGGGTGAGGGGGTCAAAAGGTGCACGTTTCCAAGCTACACGCAAGCACGTCCTGAGGACGAAGGACAGTCTGGTGACTGTGGTCAGTGCCCCACGGTACAATCTGAAAGTTGCTGAGAGAGTAAATCTTAGAAGTTCTCATCACAAGGAAATAAATGATAACTGTGCTGCGATGGTGTTAAGCAGACTTACTGTGGTGACCACTGCACAACACATACAAATATCTAATCACGTGTATACTTGAACCTAATACTCTATGTCAATTACACTTCCATGTAAAAAGCAACATGTTTATTATTGAAAACTTAGAAAATACAAATAAGGAAAAGGGAGCCTTCTGAAATTAACATGGAGGACGGCCATTCACCCGCCTGGCAACCAGCCATCTCAAGTCCACGTCCTCACCTCTCCCTCCTGTGGCCTTGGCCACGGCCTCGCCTCTGGCCTCCCTCTCCCCCGTCTCCTGCCAGCCTGTCCTGTCAGAGGCACCTCAGACCTTCCGGGTGCTCCTGCCCCCACTCCCAAAAGGGCAGGCTCGCCCTGCCTGTGCCGCTCCCTCTTCCAGGCCCTCCCGGCCCCCCCAGCACCCTGCACCAGGGCTCCGTTCCTCTACTCCTGATATTATCCACTCTTTCCGTGACTTCATTTCCAAGAACCCAAGGCCAGCCGTGCCCCCTCCCTGACGCACACCGCTCACATTCAGCCCATCTGCACGTCCTCCAGGACCCCAATCGATCGGCCCTCCCAAGTCCAGTGTGATGTCACGCCCGCCTCCGTCAGGCCACAGGACTCCCCGTCCCTCCTCACAGCGGCCACCAGCTCTGCCGGGGGCCTCCTGGCTGGTGTCTGTCTCCCCGCTGCAGGGAGCCCGTGCACTTCTCTGCACAGCCGGGGCCCGTGTGCACAGAAGCCCCGATCAGGGCGTGCGGCCTACCTCACTCTCTCCCTTACACAGTGAGTATCTGAATGATTACGCCTTTTACATTTGAAGGAGGGAAGTTCTGAAGACTACAGCAGCCCCCTCACGGCTGGGTACAACTAGACACGCCCTCTGGGGGCCCCGCGGCCCCTCTGCTTGACCTGTCCTGTGGAGCAAGCGGAGAGGAACTACATGGCACAGTTAAGGGTATCGAGGTCTGCTCACCAGAGGCATGGCCCAGCTCAGGTGTAAGGAGGCAGATGGCAGACGCTGACCCGGGCAGTGCGCACAGCAGGGCCGGGGACTCCAGACCCTGGGAGGAGGGGACCCAGGATGAGCCAGAACACGCAGGAGGGGCCCACGGGGTCCAGGGCCCAGGAAGGGATGGGGCAGGCTAGCCCAAAAGGACTGTGCCCTGAACAGACCCTGAGCTCAAAGCCAGTGCATTCTTAGGAGCTGGGGCGCCCTGGGCAAAGCCTCCACCTCCCAGCTGCTGTCCGTGAGGACAGAAGCAGACACGAAGGGCCAGCCAGTGCATGGTCGGTCACAGCAGCAGTGTGGTCAGTCACGGCAGCAGCGTGATGGGTAATAGCAGCAGCAGCGTGATTGGTAACAGCAGCAGCAGCGTGATCAGTCACAGCAGCAGCATGGTCAGTCATGGCAGCAGCGTGATTGGTAACAGCAGCAGCAGCGTGATCAGTCATGGCAGCAGCGTGATCGGTAACAGCAGCAGCAGTGTGATCAGTCATAGCAGCAGCGTGGTCAGTCACGGCAGCAGCGTGATCGGTAACAGCAGCAGCGTGGTCAGTCACGGCAGCAGCGTGATCGGTAACAGCAGCAGCGTGGTCA
>PVKE010004567.1:0-63891 GCA_004027555.1 Craseonycteris thonglongyai | reverse complement strand
TTATTTCTATTTTACTTTTTGACAGATAGAGAGAGAGACAGAGACAGAGACAGTTAGAGAACCGAACTGTGGGAACTCCCCAGTTCAGCATGTGGGTCCTGCCTGGGCCGGAGCCGGGATTCGATCCTCGGTCCTCATGGCCTCAAAGCGAGCGCTCAACCCACTGAGCCGTCCCGGCTTTCCCCTAAGCAGTTATTTTATGCTATAGTACAAGTTAAGCTTTGGGTAGTTTGGAGCGGGTAAGAGCTTTCTGAGAAATCAAGCTTAAACTGAATCTTAAGATTAAATGCCCATTTTCCAGACAACTAAAGCTTTAGGAGAAGAATATATTAAGCATAAAGAACAACATGTAGGAATGCCAGGATAGCTCAGCAGGTTGGGTGCTTGCCTTGCAGCTGCGAGATCCAGGGGTTGAGTCCCAGCCCTGTCCTGTGCAGACCCATGTGCTGAACTGCAGCACAACTGGTGGCCGCCAGGATGGCTCAGCAGTGGGAGTTCTCGCCTCCCATTGGCAAAGCCCCCAGTTTGGTTTCTGCCCTGCGTGGTCCCACACTCACCTGTGTAGAATGAAACTATGTCACAACTAATGATGTACAACAATGGAGACTGCTCTGGGCCCTCACACCTTCTCCCTCTCTCTCTTTTCTTCCCAAACAATAAAATCTTAAAAAAAAAAAAATTGTCCTAGAACAGAAGTACAGTGAGTATTCAGGGTATCCTGAAACTCCTGAAATTGTATGTCAGAACGTTGCAAGTACATTTTTTAGGAAGAGGGTCCATGACTTTTATCTGTTTATTAAAAGGGTCTTCAAGGCAGAATGCTTATCACCGCTAACTGGAGATTTTCATGTCTTTTCAGTTGTTAAAGGACTCCCAATTGGAATAAGGGTTCCCTCAAAAGAATAACATTCAGACTTCCTAAGTAACATTGTTTTTATTAATTGCTGATTTGGTTAATCATCCTAGAAACTTTTTCCAAAATATATATGCCAGGTCCCAGATTTAGAGATTGATATTCTTTTATAGAAAGAAGATAGAGCCCTGGCATGGCATCTGTTCTGAAAAATCTTTCCAGATTATTCTAATATAAGTCTTTGGTTAAGTACTGACGATATTATCCCTTGAAGAACAAGGATTGTGTTCTCTGTATTCCTTTTTTTTTTCCTGATTAAAAAAAATTTTTTTGTTATGTATGTTTAAGTTGTTGTTAAATTTATTGGGGTGACATTAATTGATATCAATTACATTGTTTCCAGGTGTACAATTCTGTATTACATTGTCTGTACATTGCATTATGTGCTCACCACCCAGAATCAACTCACTTTTCATCACCACATGTTTGATTCCCCTTCCCTGCTCCCCCACCCCCATCTCTCCCACCCATCTTCCCCCTTACCCTCAGGTAACCACTAAACTAATGCCTGTGTCCATGAGTTTTTGTTTCTTTGTTCCTTTCAGTTTTATATTCCACCTATAATGAGATCATATGTTTCTTGACTCTTTCATTCTGACTTATTTTGCTTATAAGATGTTTTCAAGGTCTGTCCATGTTGTCACAAATTGCTGTATTTTATCTTTTCTTATTGCTGAGTAGTATTTCATTGTGTAAATGTACCACAACTTCTTTATCCAGTCATCTATTAGAGGACACTTTGGTTGATTCAATGACTTGGCTACTGTGAACAGTGCTACGATGAACATTGGGGTATATATATCTTTGCGGATTAAGGTTTTCAGGTTTTTGGGGTAGATACCCAGGAGAGAGATTGCTGGGTTCTGTATTTATATCTCAAATGGTTAAGACATAGTAAACATTAATAAATGTTTGAATGAATGGCACATTATGAAATATGACTGCTTTATATTCAGAGATGATAGTAATAATAATCACATTTCACATAAGACCTTTATGTAACCAACCCACACTGGCCCCTCTGCGCCACACCAGTTTTCACTTCTAAATGCCCTTTATAGAGCCTCAAGATTTTGGTACCCTTATTTGAAATAAGAGTTCTCTTTCTCTAATTGCTAAATATCAGAGTAATTAGAAAATACCTATTTCCCTGAAGCCCATGCTGCTATATAGCTTTTGAACTAGTATAGTACACCTAAAATAATATCTGAAGTCCTTTTTTTCCTGAGGTTGTTTTCTGTGCTTACATATATTCACCATTAAGCATTTTGAGTATCCTGCTATCTCAGCATTTTAGGTATCAGATTATGTGATATATGTCAGGAACTCCTAGGGGGTTGGTAGTGAGAGGTTAAAAACACAAGTTACAAAAAAAGTAATGTGATGGATTTTTTTCTGGGAGAGAGAACAGAAAGACTGTCAAGTAGACATAATCAAATTATAGAGGAGGAATTAAAGGTACTATTAAGGTGGGGAAAATGAGTGAATGATAAATGTAAAGGAACTAGCAGTGCTTTGGAAAGAGAATATTTAGAGCATACAGCCAAAGTTTTGATAGAAGAGATAGATAATGCTGTTGAAGTGTGGAATTTGTCTTCAAAAGGGTGTTTGAAGGTGGTAGAGATAGTGGTGCTGGATAGGTACTTTTTTCCCTCCTTTATTTTCTTAGATTAAAATGAAAGAGAGATGGCCATGGTTACTGATTCTAGAACTTGGCCAGAGAAATGTTTGCCTGCAGTGCCCAGAGCATAAATAGAAAAGTCACTAGTGACAGAAACCAGTGGGAAGTGGTGTTTAAAGCAATTCTCCTCCTACTCTCCCTACTTTCAGTATATGGTTCATATAATCTCCTGCAGTGGGATCTACCTGTTTCTGAATGTATACACCAATCAGTATTGCTCTCGAATAAAAATATTTATTGTAGCTTTAAAAATATATATAAACAGCATGCTCTGAATAGAACAGGTCATGAGAATCGTAGCCTACCTAAATCAGAAGCTTGTACTGGGAGAAGAAAACTCATTTATTCACTTGTTCAAAGGCTTTTCCTTCTTATAGTCATCAGATTTAGCAGTGTTTGACCCACTAGCTTTTTCCAAGTATATGATTTAGGAAATAAGACTTTATTGAAAGAAACAGCTTTAAAGCCAATAAAAATAAAAAAAAAGATAAAGGGGCAGTATGACCAGTTATGGTGCAGAAGGAAAAAATTAAGTTTTAAAGTCAAAATTTGCATTTGATCCTGGTTCTTCTGTGTACAGTGTGACCCTGGGTCTTTCTGAAACCTCATTTCCTCTTTAAAATGAGAGTGGGAAAGCCGGGATGGCTCAGCCGGATAAGTGCTCGCTTTGAAGCCCCGAGGATCAAATCCCAGCTCTGGCCCAGGTGGACCCACATACTGAACTGGGGTGTGCTTCCCGAATACGGTGAGGCCCCCAGTTCACTTCAAAAAAATAAATAAAAATAAAAAGGAATAAAATGAAAGTGGACCTTTTTATGAAGATGGTGCTGAAAAGCAAAGAAGGAAGCTCCTGCCCCTCCCAAAGCCAAAACAAAGGCTTTGAAGGCAAAGCAGTGCTGAAAGATGTCCACAGCCACAAAAAAAAGATCCACACATCACCCACCTTCCGAATGCCCATGACACTGTGACTCCGAAGGCAGCCCAAATATCCTCAGAAGAGTGCTCCCAGGAGAAACAAGCTTGACCACTATGCAGTCATCAGGTTCCCCCCAACTTCCGAGAAAGCCATGAAGAAGAGAGAAGATACAATATACTATGTTCACTGTGGATGTCAAGGCCAACAAGCACCAGATCAAACAGGCTGTAAAGAAGCTCTGTGACATTGACATGGCCAAGGTCAACACCCTGTTCAGGCCTGATGAAGAGAAGAAGGCATATGTTCAACTGGCTCCTGACTATGATGCTTTGGATATTGCCAACAAAATTGGGATCATCTAAACAGAGTCTAGCTGGCTAATTCTAAATACAAAAAATTTTCCCTGTAAAAAAAAAAAATGAGAGAGGAGTGTGATACCTACTTTGGGATAGTACTAATGAGGATTTAAAATAATATTAATAGGTACTTCGTAAGTAATAGCATCAACTACTATTAATAGCCAAAGAAACAAAAAAATAACTGAATAGGTTATTCTGGGTATGGAACTTATGCCTTGAATTCATCCCTCCTGGGGCTCTTCTTAGAGGTGGAATCACAGGTTGTCATAGTGCTTTGACCATGGAATGAATAAGAATGTGCTTTGCAGTATATGGGCAGGTGTGTCTTGATTTGGGGAGCCCTGCACTGTCTAAACAAGGAAGGAAATAGGGTGATATATTTCTAGACACATAACTGTTCTTTTCCTCCTACCTGGCTTCCTATGATGTTCTAATTTTTCCTGTTACATTTCTGGCAGGTGGCTGTGAAAAACAATATTGATGTCTTTTACTTTAGCTGCCTCATCCCACTCAATGTACTTTTTGTAGAAGATGGTAAAATGGGTAAGTGCTCCTCCTGTCCTTCTGCCAAATATACACCTTTGCCCTCCCTCTGAATGTTACATAGAACATAGCCTAGAAGTACAAGATATTTTGAAGATTTTAAAAAATGGGTAAGGCATTGCCGGGATAGCTCAGTGGTTGAGTGGCTTGCCTCGAAACTGTGAGGTCCTATGTTTGATTCCTGGCCTGGGCCCATGCAAACCCAAGTGCTGAACTGTGGCACAACTGGTAACAGGATGGCACAGTGGCAAAAGTTCTTGATTCCCTCTTGATTCCTGTGCTCTCTCTCTCTCTCTTTCTCCCATCTTTTCTCAAATAGTAAAAAAATCTTTTTAAAAAACGGGATAAGTCTATTCTAAAGCTCTAATAATAATTATTTATTCGCCTGAGTCACTGTTGCTCTTGTTTTGGTGTTGGTCTCTAAATCACAACACCAGTTATATGAATAGCTCAGTCACCAACATATACAGACAGGGTACAGGCATACATACCTGGTTTTATTGAGCTTGGCAGATAACTGTGTTTTTTACAAATTGAAGGTTGTGGTAAACTTGTGTCAAGCAAATCTATCAGCACCATTTTTCTACCACCATTTAGTCACTTTTGTCTCTGCCACACATTGGTGATTCTTACAATATGTTTTTGGTTTTTTTTTAAGATGTATTTTATTGTTTGAGAGAAGGTGAGAGAGAGAGAACAGGGGAGAGCCCAGAGTAGTTGTACATCATTAGTTGTGACATAGTTTCATTCCACACAGGTGGATATGGGGCTGCACAGGGCCAGATCTAACTGGGGGGGCCCCCCACGTGGGAGGCAAGAACCTTCACTGCCATCTCAGTGATTACCAGTTGTGCCACAGTTCAGCATATGGGTTTGCGAGGGCTGGGGCCAGAACTCAATCCCCCAGACCTCATGGTTGCAGGGCAAGCACTCAACCTGTTGATCTATCCTGACATCTCCAATTCTCACAATATTTTTACTTTCTTGTTATAATTTATAGTAATTTGTAATAAACCACTGTTATTCTCCATGTAGTTGTTGACATTTTTCTCTTCCATTATTTATGAAACCATCATCTAATAAAACCAGCTTATATTGATAAATATTAAATTGTATTAGCACTTAATTGATTTGGTTCTTACAATAGCTTTTTTGGTAGACAGGACAGATGTAATTATATATGATGAAATTAAAGATCAGAAAGGTTGCAAACTTACCCACAGTTGCTAAATAGGAAAACAATAGAGCCAAAACTAAACCCTAGATCCAAATTTTTTTCCTGTGTATCTTAGTGCTACTGGTGAGGGATGAATTGACCTGGAGTGTAGTGCCTCTGCATAGCTAAGAATTGACTCCCATTGCAGCCTGCTCCTGGCTGTCTTGCAAGAGCCAGCGCTCCAAAGGAGAAATGGTGCAAAGCATCAGAAATCAGAATATTGACAGATTGTGCACATCCTTCCTTTCCCTCTGCTTCCCCATATAGAGCGCCAGGTCTTCCTTGCAACATGGAAGGATATTCCCAATGAAAATGAGCTTCAGTTTCAGATTAAGGAATGTCATTTAAATGCTGGTGAGTAATGGCTCTACATTTTTATCTCAGTAAGTCAAATCAGATATTTGAAAATTTTGTCTTTACTTACCTCTTTTTGCATCTACCTTATTTCTAGTGGATAAATGGTAGGTATATTGTGTTTTAAACTTCTCTTTAAAAACTTGGGATGTTTTGATGTTACTAGATTACTTACAAGCCAACAGATTTTAGAAACAAACTAGAATGTTTCCTTCTTCCCAGTTCTTCAGAGTTGAACATGTGTTAGTCATGTTACTTGAACATCCTGTAGACATCAAATGATTGAAGTGGTGGCACTTGAGGATGTGTGCTTTCCCAAGAATTCAAAGGACAATTTTTTTATATCTACCTTCAGTATTGGAGGAAAGGTGACGCTGAGATTCTTATTTAGAATCTTTTGTTCTGAAACAAGAGTACATCATAGTTGATTAAAGACTAGTTGGTAATCTTTTTCTTTCTTGCCTTTTGTCAGCTTTTATCGTGATAAAGCTCCAGACCCTTTTGAAGTTATTTTTATCACTAAATAGAATACCAAAGAGGTAACTGAAGAGGATAAATAATGGTGGCTATTAGTCCCTAGGGCTTTGTATCACTTAAGTGTTTCTCAGCTGTGTAAGGAACCCTGAGCTGCTCAGAGTCCTATCTTTGTCCCTTTCTGTCTCTGTGTAAGGCTTTGAGTTTGAAGTGAGCCTTGATCATACCTCTTCTTTCTTCATTTATCCCTCATTTCTCATTTCCTCCTCCATATTTTGGTGGTTCTCATAAGGGTTTTCCACATGCTGCTGTTGTGTTGTAGCTAGTGCATAGCACAAAGAGGAAAAAACTCACTGTCTTATCTTTCCAACTTTTTCTTTTTAATTTTAGTTTTTTGAGCTTTGTGATTTATTTATTCTCTGTTCAGACAAATCTTTCCTCATAAGGCTTCTCCTGAGCCCTTGGGGAGGTGTTGGAGGAGATAAGTCTTTTTATTATTTTCATTGTAATAGTTAATATTCCCTTCAGGAATGCCACCTATCTGCCTTCCTTTTAATATATTCTTGAGCTAGGTTTCTCACTCTGATTGGTTATGTATTTATTAAACAAAACTAGAGTTTTTGCTGTGTTTCACAAAAATATAATACTCAAATTGAGGGAGTTTTTTTGGTGCCATATTCTAGGCAGATGATTGTTATCTGCTCCTCCTTCTGAGGCTTAGTGGTCAGTTACCACAAACCTCATTTGATCAGTGTGGGAGGTTGGGCAGCTCTTCGTGGTATAAGCTATTCTTTGGGAAGCTTATCAGGTCCATAGTGGCTACTACTGGTGAGAACCAGAGAAGATCCTGTTAAGAGAAGCATCCTCTAGCAGCTTGGAAAAGACCAGGCCTTTCGTTATAAGTCACCCTTGTGGTAATTGGTCCTATGGTATCGTTTTGTATATTATGCTTCTGAGAACACTTGTTTCTTTAAAAAATGGGTTCTATGGTCAATTAAAGTTGGAAGATACAGTGCATGATATGCCTCTCAGAGGTTGCCATTGCACATTAGCACGCTAAAAGCTGAGAAGGTCTACATTGCAGAAACCTGTTTAACGCAATGTAAACTGAATTTCTTTGTGGAATATAAAATTATATAATGCTTATTACTACCATCTTAAGGAACACCATTGTTCCTTGAACACAATCTGGGAAACACTGGCCCTATAGGGTCACAGAAAAAGGCCAGAGTAATTGAAAAGAAGGTTTTCTTATTTCAGACATGCAGTATGAAAGGGACATACTTTTTAAAAAAGAATGGAAGTTTGGATAACAGAGGGCTTTAGTCTGACCTGACAAAATAATAGAAAAGATTCCTATACTTCTAGATTGGAGTTATGAATCCCATTGCACCTTGGTGTACATTTCTGATCTTGCCAAAGAAGTGTCAGGCCTTTCTCCCAGTGGGACTGTGTTCTCTGATGTAGCCTGGAACAGTTTCTCTGAGCAAATTCAGTTTTGATCAGTTTTGCCATGGTTTCATGCCAGTTCCTCCTTGCCTTGGGTGCTCCAAAAGCAGTGAATGAGCTTTCTAGTGACACACTGCTCTATGGCAGCACAACACATGGAACAAAAGTAGAAATAGCCACTTCATTTTCTCTAAGAGCCCAAGGCCATCATTTTCCCACATTAAAACACTGCTAATTTTGCAAGACCACTTCCTGTAACTGGTAGTTTTAATTTTTCCTGTGCCTCCACCCCTAGTCTGGAGTGCCCTTCCAGTCTTGAACGCTCTATTAACATGAACTTTTCAGTTCATGTTAGTGCCTTCTGACTCAACACCCTGGGTCTAGCTGAAAGCTAAAAATACCATCCTTTCCAGCTGATCTGTCCTAATCACAATAGCACCAACACTTTAAATAGCTTTTCTGTGCCAGAGTAGACATTTGACAGATGGAAGTAACACTCTCAGGGCTATGGGAAGTCACAGGCTTAAAGGACTTACCAATCTCACACTGAGCTTTTATTTTTGCTGTTCCATTTCTTTCTAGAAAAGAAAGAAGAAACCCTCTTCTCGAGGCATAATAATTAATCAGATCTTAATAGAAAGGTGTATATGATAGGGTTGCTGTGGTGCCACTAATTGTGTAAATACTAGAAAGTATTAGATCAGAAAGGTACTAACATAAGGGCCTCCCTGATTCCTAGCACTGGCCATGTCTACTGGTATCAGGAGGTCTGTGTGAATCTGTTTTGTAGCTTATCATTATAGCTGCATTTGTGGTACAAGTCTGGGTCCACTATCTTTTTTTTTTTTTTTTTAATATTATAACAATTGTTTTAATTCAAAATGTTTTCTTTGTTAAATTTATTGGGGTGACATTAATTGATATCAGTTACATTGTTTCCAGGTGTACAATTCTACATTACATTGTCTATACATCACATTATGTTCTTACCACCCAGAATCAGCTCACTTTCCATCACCGTATATTTGATGGGACCACTGTCTTAAGTGCACAAGAAGTAATTGCATTTCCAGCCATAACTAGAATGGAATCTTTCTGTCAAGCAGGCTATACAAACCTGTTTTGTTTGTTTGTTTTGTTTTTTTTACTGTTTATTCTCTGAAAACCTCAGAGACATGTTGTATGTGTTACATATTCACTAGTTAGGAACTGTAGTAAATGACAAACACTTTTTTTCTGGCATAAGGGCTAGGCGAGGGTGCATTCTCTTCTTTGTTTTGATGTGATTCTCCCCACCCTTCGTAACATTTCATAAATGGAAATGCTTTGCCAGCTAGCAGTTAAATATAGTTTGGTTGCTCAGATGGTAAAAAGTGCTTTTTTCAGCAGTCACAGTGTTTTTTGAATTTGCTGATAAATACCACAGCTGGATCCCAAATGTAGATTCCCCTTTACCCACTCTCTGAGCACTGTCTTCACTCTTATTGCTGCCAGAAGGGGTATGATCTTCATAGCTAAAGTAGGAAGATGAAGGAAGACAACACCTACACCTTCTGAGATTTTAGCCCCCAGACCCAAACAGCCAAATTTTGGGAAGAAGAAGAATGAACCAGAAGAAAACACATCTTGAAGCAAGTACAGTTGACCCTTGAACAATTGGGAGTTAGGGACACTTACTACCCATGCAGTCAAAAATTCAGATAACGTAAATCTACCCTCCCCATACATGGGTTCCCAACTGCCAATTAACTCTTGAACAACACGGTTTGAACTGAGTTGGCCAATTGAAAAATGCACATGTAAGTGGATCCACACATTTCAAGCCTGTGCTATTCAAGGGTTAACTGTATAACCGTATTTGACCATCTTTTTTTACCCTGTCCTTTGGGGCAGATGTCAGTGTTTAACATAACCTTCTCATTCTCAGAGTTCCACACTGTAAGATTCCATCTTGTTTCCCAGGAGTTTGGATGTGTGAAAAAACTATGATATCTTGTCAAGAACTCTATCCCAGGCTGGCTGGGAAGCCTTACATCTGGCTTTTATTGCTATTCTTAATAAATCTATTTAGCAGAGTCTAATTATCCTGCCATCTCTACATCCTAAAGCTCAAACCTAAAATCTAAGTATTATAAAAATCAACTTGCACGTGTTTATGTTATAGAACCCTCCCTCCATTCACTATTCTGATAGAAATCATGGTACAGCCATTCAGGAGGAACAGAGCCAGATTCCTGGCCAGAATGCTTCCAATTTTATTAAAATTACATCTGTTCAACTTGTTTCTTCCACCTGGCGGTTTGCCACATTTTCTAATTTTGGAAAGGGTGAGTGTATAGGTGTATTTGTATGCTTCCTCTCAGCCTATCATCTCTTACATAGGTGGTGAAATCATGAGATATCTTTAGGAATCTGCACCTTGCTGTATATATTGTCTAGAACATGTTTGTGCCTGTGCAAGAAGATGGCTGTTCAGTAACTGCTCCTACTGTGTGTATTTTCTGATTCCTTAGAAATGGACTACAGCCTTGAAAGTTAAGAATGGCTTCACAGCTTAATGGCAAGGCCCTCATGTGTTAAGAGCAGTCCTATCAAAAGATACTAGCCACACTCCCACTGGCAATGTTACCTGTAGTAACCCAGTCTAAGATGCAAGAGCCCTTCATTGTGGGAAGTGAGGTGACAGCTAGAACTGCGTGACCCCTCAGAAGGTGATTTAAAAGTGTATTGAGGCCCCTTCCTCCAACAGTATTGTATATAAATACCCTAAGTTCTATTTTTTAACCCTAAGCCAGTTGTTAAGTTATAACTACTCTGCTTGGTGCTAGTGAAAACCTTCTTTGGAAATAAAAAGGGGAAAGTTAAGTAATAACTAAGTGTGGTGCAGATATTTAATGGATGGACTTTAGTGCTTCCTCCCCTGAGTTTTCACTGGTTTGAACATGGGGAAACGATGTCAGGGTAAGAACTACCTCTAAAGTTAGCCCATATCTAAGTAGTTGGTTTTTAATGCCTGTGGCACTATGTACATATTGGCATCTCCAACACCTGAGTCAGGCTTATTCACAGGTATTGATGGCCAGTAATTGTGTCCCAGATACTGTGGGAAGCACAGTGATGAAAAACTCCAGGATCCCTGTGCTCATCTTACTTACTGTGTATGAGAATAGAAGGACCATCCATCCTGGCAGCTTTTTCCTAGAGAGCACAATGGTATATGACAGATTTTTATATGAGAAGTTCCTGAAGTTGGCATGAGTAATTTGAATTCTCATCAGAAATGAACATAATAAACTATCAACGAAGAAGCACTGTTTATCATCTCTATAAAGTTTTTCTTCTCTGATGCTGCATCATCTCTCATATTAATAATAAGAGAACAAGGAGAGAGAAATGACCTTTAATTACAGAATATCGTGTCTCTTTGATCCTATAGTCACAAGGAGACCCCAAACACTAACCTGTTCTTACCTTGGATTGGTGACTGTGAAGGCCTCCACTATGACCAGCAGCAGCAGCTAGGGTTACAGGGCCTTGTAGTAGTCATCTGTATACAACTTCAGTCTTGTCGAGACAGTTTGTTTCATTATTAACTTAGAGGCATGATATTCTCTGTAGGTGTAAGAAATCATTTGCCTGCCTGCTTTAAAAAGATAACCTTAAATATCCAGGTTAATAAAATTGGCTTGGAGGATTTCTGTAACTCACTGCTCTTTTTTCATCCTGGCAGTTGAGACCAGAGTGGCTCCCAGTGAAGTGGCAGCCACTCAGAAAGCAGGGTTAGGGATTTGATCCTCAGTCTGTGTATCCCTGCGGCTCTGGGACCAGCCTCCTTGAAATGAATAGCAACAAACACCCATTTCTGTCTGTGTGCTCTTCAGAGCATTTTTACCTGTCTAGCACCTAGTTCAAGATTACCAACTCCTTTGACACACCCTAATCTCCACAGGTAATTCTTATACTGATGCTTACTTGCACCTTATTCTTTTTTCTGTCCTGGAGTGTGAAAGGCAGGCACTTCAAGAGCCTGTCCTTCACCCATTGCTGTTGTGGAAGAAAGGCTTTCTGAAATGTAGGTGCATATGCGTATGGACCAGTACTTGCCAAGGGACTTCAGCACACATGGACTGTAAGGATGTCATAAGAGTTAGCACACATTTGTTTGATATTTTGAATCTGTGTTTCTAGACACTGTTTCCAGTAAGTTGCAAAACAACAATGTTTATACTATTGCCAAGAGGAATGTGGAAGGGCAGGACATGCTGTACCAATCCCTGAAGCTCACTAATGGCATTTGGATCTTGGCTGAGCTACGTATCCAGCCAGGAAACCCCAATTATACGGTAAGAGCTTTCTCAGAGTGGATGAGATGGGTTTCAGGAGGGAGGTAAGAACACTTTCATTTTTTCTTAGCACTCTGGAAAGACCTGAAGGAGGTGTTGAGACCCCGATATCCAAAAATGCGGTCAATAAAGAAGTCCGTCCTTACCTCTTTAGAAGACCTCTGCGATGTGTGCCCCGTCCAGTAGGCATGGTGCCTCTGGCAGCAAGGAGTGCCTCCCCCTGGTGTACGCAGAGCTGCTCACAAAACGTGGCACCTTTATCAGCATCAGTTCATATGACAATTAATCTAAGCCATCTGTGCATGGGGTACAGTAAGATGATAAGAGGACTGTTTACATCGCTCGTCTCAAGAAGGCCTCTTTCCTGCTTTTGGAGTTCATTACCTAAGGAGATCAGAGTCGTAGACACATGAACCCTTTTAACATTGTTCTGAAATGCTTATGATGAATGGGACTCACTTTTGGCCTATAAGGGAACTTCAGTTTGGAAAACTTCCTTTGTACTACAATTCTCTAAAATTTAAATTCTGGCAATATTTTTAGTACAGGAGCCAAATACTTTGTTAAACAACAAAGACTTATACCCTAAGCACTGGGCATTTGTTTGCTGTTATAAAATGTGACCTCCCAATGGATGCTGTCTGTTGCCTGTATTTTATAGAGCAAGCTTGTCGAACCCATGGCCTGTGGGCTTCATGTGGCCCAGGATGACTTTTGAATGCAGCCCAGCACAAATTTATAAACTTTTTAAATACATTATGAGACTTTTTGCAATTCTTTTTTAAGATCATTAGCTATCGTTAGTGTTAACATGTTTATGTGTGGCTCAGGGAAGCCAAAAAGATTGGACACCTGTGTTGTAAAGTAAAAGAAAAACCACTTGGGATGGGGGAGGTATCTTATTATTTTCTTATGTTTGAGGTTTTTGTAGGCTGTGTTAAAGGAGGAGACCAGGAAGTGATGGGAGAGTAAGTTTCAATATTGAATAACTGAGGAAGCTGAGCAATCAGTATATTAAGGGAGCTTTTTAGCCATTTAGCTTAGAAAAGTCTGTGACCCCATTTCTTAATTTTAACCGGCAAGTCTGTTTTCATTAGCATACATCAAGGGAATAGTACCACCCACAACTGAAAACTCTTGATGTTTTTCCCAATAGCCAGAGAGGTTTGACTGCACAGAGACCATAATAAAACAGTTGCCTGTAGTCTCATATCAGAATGCTGTCAGTGAGTGGCAAGTGACAATTAAGCTGCATCTGGTGGTGGGCTTTATAGTGGCAAGTGAATTGTATAATTCTTACATTATATATTACAGTGTAATAATAATGGTAGAAATAACGTAGACAATAAATGTAATGCACTTGAATCATCAAAATCATTTCCCTTACCATACCCCTTACCCCTGGTCCATGGAAAAATGGTCTTCCACGAAACTGGTCCCTGGTGCCAAAAAGATTGGAGACTGCTAGGTTGTACTAAATAAATCTCTTTGTGATAATTCTTATTTGTCCTCTATGACAGTTTATGTTTTCCTCAATATAATACAGGAAGTACTAGTACCTTGGACTTGCCCAGCTTATACTTTTATTTTACTTGATTATACATCCTCCTGAATTAGGACTTACATAACCATCCTTGTCAGGCTGAGAAACAGGTAGACAGTTGAAATGACAGGTAGACAGCAAGATAAGGGTTCAGCCCTTCCCTTTTCATTTGTGGGAGTAATCCCTACGACTCTTAGCCAAGCACTGGAACAGCTGTTCCCCCACAGTCAGAGACCTAGGTGTTTTCAGTATGGATTATTTCCTAACCTTATAAGCCCACATAGAAGGCAAGTGGAAAAATAGCACAACTTGACATTGATTAAATTGAATTTCTAAAATCCACGTACCTACTGCTAGGATCTCTTTGTTTGGCTACTCGGTGATAGAAGCTCCTTTCCCATTGTATCAGAAGGATGTTTTCTTGAACTGAGTACTTGGTTGCCTTTTGAGTTAATGCCAGTCTCCCTGCTAATCTTTCTTCTTCTTTCCCAACAGCTGTCGCTGAAGTGTAGAGCTCCTGAAGTCTCTCAGTACATCTATCAGGTCTACGACAGCATTTTGAAAAACTAATAGACTGGTCCAGTGCCCTTCGGCCAGCCTGTGATCGGTGCAAGCCAAGAACTCTTAACTGGAAGAAATTGTATTGCCATGTAGAATCTGAACCCAAATACACTGAGGCCACCCACCAAGGTAGTGACTAGTCTAATCTGTGCTAACATTATAACATTAGGGCACAACCTGTTGGATAGTTTTAGCTTCCTGTGAACGTGTGTAACCACTGCTTAAATCACTCCCGACCTCTTGCCACCTGCTGCTGATATTTTGTAGGCTTCTCCATAGTTGCCAGTGGCTGGCATTTTTGAGTGTAGTTTGATATTTTGTAACTGAGAGCTCATTTCAAAAATAGAAAAAGGCAAAAATATATTAAAGCAAGGAAAAGTGTCACTGAAACATAAACTGCACTTTATTGTTTTATATTTTTGTACATATGAGAAATTGAGGGACCAGTGTAACTGCTAGAAAGTGTTAAAACAACTGACCATCATTAATTACACAGGAAGAGACACAGTTACTTGCCCACCCTGTTAAGGATTTCCTTATCTGTGGCAACCTTGTCTCTAATCACTGGTGTTTTCACTTTTTTTCTCTCCAAACTTTTCCTTGTGATCCTCCTTGCCTCATATGTTCATCTCATTTGTTTGTCCTGCAGTTGGGAATGGTGATCTCCCATGAATGCTGTTTTCGGTACAGGAATAGGGCCTGTCAGCAGCGAGGCTAAGAGAAATTAAAACTTGCTATATTTCTTTCCTATGATCTGACCCATTAATAACACTAATAAGGAATTTTGAGTAGAGACGGGGAACAAGAACCAAAATGCCCTTTCCCCACCCGTTACCCTGTATTTAATTTAATTCTCAGGTCCAGTTCAAGTCAAAAATCATAGTTTTAGAGTTGAAACAGACTTTAAGTAATAACTTATCCAATCCTGTTTTTCTAAAAAGGAAAAAGGTAAAAAGGCAAAAAGTATTTTTACCTGTGGTCTGTTAGCTATTCAGTAGCAGAGCTGGGGGACAGTGTGTCCTATGTCCCTGTCAGTGTTGTCACTACAGTCGTGTCTCATGAGTATTTTTTTCTCAATGCCTTTCTCTTGCCTTTTCTGTGCCTGCTGCTTTCTGGCTGTTCTCCTGCGCCATGCTGATTTTGGCACTCCATTCATTGGCCTCAGGTGGCAACAGGGTATTTTTCAGTCACTTAAAGGTAAATCCAGATGCCAGAAGGAAGGAGTAGCAAATATTTCCCATACAGTCCTGGAGCCGTCGTTCTTGAGGCCGCCGAGGTGGGTGCAGAGATGAAGTGAGCTTGGAGGTGTCACACATTCCCCCTTATCCCTTCAGCTCTCCGAGCGGCTCTTTACTTGTGTGACTTGGGCTCCAAGGCAATTGGGTCATCGCAAAGGGTCTAGCAGTTCTTGTCACCTCTCAGAAGATTAGGAGATGTGAAATCCCCTCCCTTAACACATTGGGTGCGATTAACACCAACCTGTTTGGTAGTGTTTACACTGTTCCATCTGTGGGCACTTGTTGCATTGCCTGGCACCCAGTATTTGGGGCCCATGACCAAGACTGTTTCTCAGCTGCCCCTACTTAGATCAGAGGCATTTCAGAGGCCAAAGGCCTCATGTTGGACTAAGACCTACCAGTGAGTCCAAGAGCAGGAAATGTGAAAAACAAGAAACACTACCCCCACCCCGCCCCAGCCCCAGTCCTGCCATGTCTGAAATGACCCTGATTCATACCATTTGTAGAGCTTGGGGGAGTGGGTCGGTCCCCCAAAGCAGTTTCTTAAACCTTGAGAATCTCCAAGAGAAGAATTATTGGGGTGGGGGAAAAGAACTAACTGTGTCTTGTGCTCACCACCCCTCAGGAGAATCGGAAGTAACAGGATTTTGTGTGACAGGTTGGTAGGTTGGAGGAGAGTGGGGTAGAAAAGCAGGCTGATAAAAGTTCTCTGGTTGGGACAATCATTCAGAGTCAGTTGGATACAAGCAGTGATGGTTCACACTTCAAATACAGTGTTCTCATCTCAAAGCAAACTAGTTCCAGAAGGAGGCGTGTGTGTCAGGGTAAGCAGACAGAAAACAATTTTGTATCAGGATTATGTCCCTCCACCTCTAACTAGGCTTCTCTCAGCCTCCCAGCAGTGGTGACAGCTGCTGCTCCCAGCTGACTGGACTGAGCCAATCTGGGAACTCTGCTCTCTGAGGGGATCTGCCTCCCCGTTGCTCCTCAGCAGTTAGGGAGGGAGTATGCTCCTCAGAAAAGGACCTCTCTCCTGAAGAAACAGAACCTGTTAAACCTCCACACCGCAGCTTCCCTTTTTGGCCCATTTCGAGCTTGGCCGAATTGGGGAGACAGAATGGAGGTTACCCTGTGTTCCCCTTTCTGCCTCAGTATGTCTTTGTAACGTCAACTGGTGTCATACAAAGGGCAAGGGAAGCACACACACACCCAGAACTCTTGCTGGTCAGAGATTCCCTGAGTGTCTGTCCTCGCCCGAGCCTGTTCAGTGTGCCTGTGTTGTGAAGCTTGGGACTCTGGAGAGAAGTGGGGAGCGGGGAGGGATAAATGTTGCCCTAAGAATGCTTAGCATTCTTTTGTTGGGATCTGTTGGGGATGGTGGGGGTTGGGGGAAGCTTGACTTTGTGTCTTCCTCAATAAACTCTCATTTACACAAAATGAAGTTTGTGTAGTGTATGTACTTTGTTCTAAGAACTGACATTTTAAGACAAAACATAGCTGGCCAGGAGAGGAATGGGGCATTGATGACCACGCTACTAGAACTTCTCTTTTGGCCGCCCTAGCCCTCCCAGGGACATAGCCTGGTGCAATAGACTGGCATGAGAAAGAATCCTGTCTGTGTCCGTGAGGCCCCTGTTAACCAAGCCCCACACCAGCAGCAGCAGCACAGGCATCTCGCCTCCAGCAGGGAGTGCTCAGCGCCTCCATCTTCTTGGCACAGGGTCCCGTGGGCAGCAGGAGCACAGCAGAGCTTCTCATCAGTTCCTGTTAACTCAGGACATTTCACTGTTCTCTCGATTTATAAAAGGCTTTCAGACTGTCCCCAAGTGAATAGAATTAATGCTGCTTGAAAGCAAGCTTTCTAAGGAGTTCAAGTCGGCACCTGCATTTGTGTGGCACCTGACCCAGGTGTTGTCCAGATAGAGGTGCTGCCCCCAGGTTCTGATGAACTGACAGCCTCTGAAGTCTGCAGCCTGGAGTGGAGGAAAGAGGCTGAGGGATCCAACCCTACGATGCCCTTGGACTAATCCCTGAACCTGTCTTAACCCGTCCAGTGAGTGTAGGTAAGCAGCGTTAAGCAATGTGTGTGCTCAGAACAGTAACTGAATGTATTACATGGATCCAAACTCCATGAACAAACTGCCTTTGACAGCTGGGAGGTTTTGGGGTGTCTCCATATTGCTGGGCAGCAGTTAGCCCCAGCTGTAACAGGAATAATACTTGGGGAGGAGTGGGGTCATGTTGGTGTTTGTTGAGATTCAGGGTCAAAGGTGAAGGGTGGGCCTTATGAGACCTAATTGTGTTAGCCAGCTAAGCATATTAGGTTGGGGCCAAGAGAATCCTTGGAGCAAAGATTCTTGGGTGCACAGTGATGTATTACCTGAGAGCTTTCATAAAAGGCTGATGATTCTGCTCAGACTGGGGCGGGGCTTGGGGGAATCAGCATTTTTAAAACTCTCCAGTGTCTGGTGTTTAGTAGGGGTTGAGAATCACTGCCAGGCAGAGAGATGCACCTGTTTGCCTACTTCCTCTTCTCCAGTGATACCTGTGTTTTGTGGCAGTTGAAAAATGGCAAAGCCCTTGTGTGCCCATGATATCTGCCCATCCTGGGCATTATCCCCTCTTTTAGGGGAGATGTGGCAGAGCCCCGTCTCTTGATTCCCTATGTCCTTACCACTGCACCACAGCTTTCCCCTTCATGCCACTGCAGGTTCCCTTCTCTGCACATGGCCACCAGGGCAATGGCCAACATTTAAGGCCCCAAGACAGCAGTATGTCCGGTCTCCAGCAGCAGGGCACACTGGCCCCACACTTCCACCTGATCCTTCTCTGCCTCCAGAGTGGCAACTGGGAAATACTGAGATCTCAGGCCCACTGTTCCTGAGGCCAGAAAACAGCCGAGGACTCCCAGGTTTGAGCCTTCCTACTGCCACCTCATGCATTGATGCTTTTTCTGATTTTGCTGGGACCCAGATTTCTCTTCCCTGCCACCCCCAGCTCCAGGAGGCTAAAGCCTGTTAAAATTAATACCTGGTGTGGCACTTGGGAAAGATCACACCTCCCCCGTTGTTACCCATTTCTATCTCCTGAACACTAATCCTGGAATTCCCAACCAGCCCCCAGACGTTATTAGCAACAAGGATGTTTCTTGAAAATTTTCTGAGTTGGCTCCAAACTTGCCGTCTCAGTTTCTCATTTAGCCTTTGCCCCACCATCCTTGATGCTGCCAAGGAGAAGACTAATTCAGCAGCTGGTTATACCCAGGAAGGCCTGAATTTCCAGAAACACCTTTTGAGATGGGATTGCCCCAACACTCTGGGACAGAGAACTCCACTTATCCCCATTCTCCCACTACGTACATTGTAGAGGATTCTGTTCAGATGCAGCCTCTGGCTCTCCCTCATTTCGTTCACCCTCCACTTGCGGTTAGGGACTCCAGGATCTGGGCTAACGGCCGCTGGAAGCCAGTGTGGTCCTTAGCTATGATGGAGCAGGGACAGGGCAGGCAGGTTTGGGTCTTTGCCCTTCCTGCCCCTCTTCATGTCTAGGCCTCAGATGCTGCAGGTGGGCCCATGCGTCTGCTCCCTGGGAGCTCGAGCTGTCCAGTGTCCCCTGAATCAGAGCCACATGAGACTCAAGGTCAAACTTGCACCAAGGTAATGCTAATGACAGAGTGAACAGACCCCTGGGATGTACATTCTTAGCCCAAAGTGACTCTCAGCAAACCAAAATGACAACTGAATTTTAAATTCAGGCAAATTCTGCATTTTGTATTAATACTATGGCTGTTTTTTGTTGTGTTTTTTTTTAATATAAAATAATGCTTTAAATGACCTGCCACTGGAGTCCAGTTCAAAGCCCCATACAGGGTGGCCAAGAAATTCAGGGAATGCAGGGTAAAAAAAATTTTTTTCCATTTCAATATATTCCCCCCTTAACCCTAATAGACTTTTCAGGTCTTTCCATACCCTCAAAAATAAAAAAATAACATTTTTGTCCTCAAATTGCCGCTTTAACCTCTTTGTTTGAAAAGTTCTTCCCTTAAAGCTGTTTTTACACATTTGGGAACAAATAATTACCAGACAGAGCCATGTGGACTGTAGGGAGGGTGGTTTAACATTTGGAAGCCACAGCCATGAAGAGTAGCTGACACACCACTGCTCTTGTGCACGGGCATGTGCGAAAGCAGCACCCTTTAGGTCCATTTTCCTCTTCTCAGATTCTTTTAACTGTCTCAGCAGACTGGAGTGGTGCTCTCCAGTTATTGTGACACCTTTATCCTTGTAATCAATCAGCAGGATACCCTCCATATCCCAAAAAACTAGCCATGATTTTTCCAGCCCATTGTGACATCTTGAACTTAAAGGGTGGGCGTTCCCTTTTCATGCCACTGCATGGACTCCTGCTTTGACTCAGATTCATAATGATGAACCCACGTTTCACCTCCAGTGACAATCTGGTTTAAAACTTCCTTTTTGTTGTCACTGCAAAGATCCAAAAACTGTTGTGAACACTCATGTGGTTTTGGAGCAGCGTGGGTATTCTCGGTACCCATCTTGTACTGACTTTTGACATCCTTGGATGCTGATGAAGAATATTCGTAATGGTTGTAGGTGATACTCCAACCATTTCTGCAAGCTGTTCTTTATTCATTCTGGCATCTTCCACTACAAGTTTTCAACTTTTTCAACAATGTCTGAGGAAGTGACCTCAACAGAGCATCAGGAAGGAAATCGACTTCAATTGACTGCCTGGCTTGAAAAGGCTGTGTCACTTGTAAACCATGGATTTCCCAGGGCAACAGTCCCTATTAACCGCTAATATCTCTTCCAAAATGGTTTGAGGTGTTTTTCCTTGTTTTGTGAGGACCTCAATGACGGCACAAAATTCAATTTTATCCATACTTGGGGTTTCCTTCACATCTGATATGCTGCTTCAGTGATATCTGAAAGAACACAGACACAAATAGGCTGAAATTTGGCACATATACTAATAAGTAACACAATCAAATGGCACTAGTAATCCTACCTCTCTGATAACCAACTCATTCTGCAAATTTTTTGACCACCCCTCGTAATTAGTATGTGGCTTTGTGTTCCTCTAGTATGGCTAAGTTGAGAAGCTTCTGAGAAACCTAGATCTAAGGTATGAGTGTGAGCACTGCACAATTTCTTATTTCTACTCCACCTTGGGCTGGAAATAGAACCAGAATGGAGGGCCATTGCCTGGGAGAAGACATAAAGCCTGGGTCCTCAGGGTAAGGATTAAAGATTTTCAGGTAGATTTGGGGTGGGGGTGGGGGGGATAGATAGTACCCTGGATGATTTGATCAAGTTAGGAGGCTCTTGGTGACCTGTTGTGATCCCACAGAGCTATTGTCGCTCCAGAAGGAAGCTGTAGCCTTCTTGGCCCTGTATTTGCTTCAAGCTGCTACCTTGACCTTTTTCCTCACACCCTCATCCTAACCTAACCCCCTGGGAGCCCACCCAGAATACATGGAAACTCCCAAGGTGATGTTCAAGCTCCTCTATGAATGGCTGTGTGTCTCTATAAAAGAAAAAACAAAGTCCACACATTGAAACTTATTGCCAGTCAGGCATTGTGTTAAGGACTTTGCACATCCTGTGGGGATCCCATCTCCGTTTTACAAATAAGGCCATAGAGTTCCTAGAGCTCAAGCTACTTGACTTGAGTCCCATAGTAAGTGGTAGGGCCAGGATTTAAATCCAGGTTTCATTTAATTAATCCAGTGTATGATTCTGAACTCTGGCTCATAACCATTCTCTGTGCTTTCTCTCTGGACAGGAGGGGGTGGGGGAGCAATTGGGAAGGTGCCCAAAAGGCAGAGCCCAAAGGGAAGATGAATGAATACTCGATTCTATGAGGAAACAAGAGCCCCCAAATTATAGACAGTCTAGAAAGTCATAGTGGGGGATGCTGAGTTCCAGGAGGTAAAAGCAGGACATCTTGCAGAGCTTCCCTTCCTCCTTCATGCCCTCCAGGCATCTAAGATGCACTCTAAGTTGCTGCCCTACTTCAAAACCCTTTCATGCCTTCCCATCCAGCACAGAGCTCAGTCCAAACTCCTTACCCAGCAAGCAAGGCCTTTGTGACCTCACCTCAGCCAACCTTTTGGCCTCCTCTCCATGCGTCCCAACCCCTGGGCACCTGTCTGGTTCCTGGACTCACTTTCAAGACTAATTGCTCCCAACTTCTTTCATCTATACTACAAGCTCTCCTCTTTCACATTACCCCCACTTTGCCATCCCAACTCCACTTCTTTAATAGTTACCTCCACTGACCCTTCTACTAATAACTAGTTGGCCCACTCTCCCCCAGAACTGTAACTTGGCACCCAGCACACATGAGCCCTGCATGCCCACTTCTCATCTCCCCTTTGGATGGTGAGCACCTTGCCCAGCTAAGGATTCCTACTCTCTGTATTCCACATCCTGCACTTCAATTAGACAAATTAGCCTCTCTCAGCCTCAGCAATAGTATCTGTAACAGATAACGTGCTCAAAAGCACGTTGCCTGGTACATAGTATATGCTCAATAAAAGTTAGCTACTGATGAATGACACTGGTAACAAGTGTTTTAAGAATAAGTAATGTACGATTCTGACCTCAAACCCTGGAATCTCCCAGCCTGGAGAGGAAAGGGAATCAGTAGTTTTAGGGGTGTGGAGGTCATTCATTGGCCGAGGATCAGCGTGGTTCTGAGCTAGCCTGGAGTGAAGAACAAGCATTAGGGCCTATCTGGGCCCTTTCTCCGAACCCCTCCAGGTCAGAGCTAAAAATATTGCAGACAGTCAGGAGGCAGGTGAAGATCGCAGCTAAGGACTCAAGAAAAGCTCGACAAGGGCTGCCCAAGTGAATGTGTCAGGCTCAGGGACCCAGCGGAATGGCAGCCGGGCACCCCCATCCCCGCCCCACGCTCCCCCGCCCCCCTTCCAGCGCCAGCGGGCGGCGCGCTCCGGAGGGAGAGCTGGGGCTGGAAGTGCCTACCCCCTAGGCGCCCGCACCTGCCCCCCGCGCCCGCCTCGGAGCCCGCCTCGACTGGGCTGCCAGGGGCGCCCCCGCCTCTCTCCCCCCGGGCCGGGGAGCCGGGGTGGGGCAGCACCGGAGCCCGGGGGGAGCGCGTCCCTGCCGGCCGTCAGCCAGGGCTGGGGACAGCTAGGACGGCCCAGGGTAAGCGGTGGGAGGCAGGGGGAGCCGGGCGGAGCAGGGGTCTGACTGGGTAGGCTGGGGGTCAGCGCGGGGCCTGGGAGGTGAGGGGGCAACGGCCAGGTTACCAGGGCCAGGGTGAGGAGGGAGGAGGGGGTCGGCGGGCTGGCAGGGAAGCCGCTCTGGGTGGCCACGTGAGAGCTGGAGTGGGGGCAGGGGTGGTGGTGGTGGTGTCTGCAAGGTGCTGGAGGAGGAGAGCAGGCTGGGCTCCGGGCATCACCCCCAAACTCCTACCAATCAAGTCATGGGGAGCCCAGCGTCTTTCGACTCCCCCACCCACCCACTTCCACATGAATGTGATGGGGACAAACAGCGGGCAGACATGTGATTCGGCCCAAGGAACCAAGAAGGCCCGGCCCTCAGCCTGGGGCAGGGACTTGGGTGTCCAGGCCGAGGGTAGCGGACAAGAAGCAGGCTTTGGCCCCTGTGTGTCCCCCAGTCCCTTGCCGAGCGAGCGCTGTCTGCAGTCTCACTGCAGAGCACAGGCCTTAGGGTGGGAGCGCTCAGGGGCTGGGCCCTGCTTCTCCGGATAGCTAGCTCCCTTTCACCCGCACCCAGCTGGGGACCTGGGGTTAATAGACACTTAGACCCAGGACCCCTGCCTGGGAAGATGGAGGAGGCACTGGTCACCTCTGAGTCAGGAACAGGGCCACACTTGGGCCTGGTGGGTTCCAGGAGGCTGGCCCCAGCCTGGGGGCCTCTCTTGCACTGTTCCCTGGCTCCAGCACTATACCCTGCTTTTACTTCCCAGTTATTTCCCCCAAAGGACTGGTTTCTGGGCAGGCAGTGTGGTGTCCAGGAGACTATTTGGGTAGGGTACCTCCTAGACACCTCTAAGTTGCCATACCCAGAGGGAGGCCAGGGGTTCTCCTTGCATTCCTTGCCCTCTCTTCTTCCCCTAGGATGCCCCCCTCCCCACCTGCTCCTGCTGGTTATATAATTAACCCAGCTGAGGCGCTCTGCCAAGCTGACAGTGTCCAGGAATGCCTGAGGGGCTGAGGGCATGAGGGGTGTATGGGGAGGAAGGAATGGTACTTCCCCCAACTGGGAGCCCATGTAAGTAGGTAAGAACCTGTTGAAGAAAGGCATCTCCAAGGGGTAGGAAAGAGATCGAGGTCATAGTCTTAGTTGATAGCTCAACTGGCTGTGTGATCTGTTTTTTGGTTTTATCTTCAATAAAATGGGGAGAACACACAGACACACACCCCATGTGTGTTAGCAACAGTGGATAATGACCCATCCTGGGACTGCTAAGAGGTCCCATTGAAATTGTGGAAAACCTTAGATGAAGGAAACCCCTCAGCATATAACAATGTCACTGTTTATTGAACACCTACTCTGTGCCAGGCACTGTACTTTATCTATGTGACTTTACCACTCTCTATGCCATTTCTTATCTGAGGTCACACTTGAGGTGAGTGGCGGTGCTGGGAATCCAACCCTGGTGGGTCTCACTCCAAATCCTGCCCTTGACTTACTATGATGTGTGTACACATACCTAGTGCATTGGGTCCTCTGAGCCAGAACAGACAGAGACATTCAGCTGTGAACTATGCATGTGTGGAAAGAACATGCATCCACACAGAAAACATACAGGCAGAAAAGCACAGCCCGTTGGAATCCAGCAAACTCATCTGCCCTGGATCCATTTAGCAGGCCTGGTATCACCCTTCCTGCGAATAGTCCTAAGGCAGGAAGTCTCAGACATATAGCAGCCTCCCTGGTCACCACCCCCAACAGGAGGAGAAGGGACCTAGCTGAGAGATTTATGTAGATTATCTCAGAAGTAGGGGCTATTGACCCCACTTTAATGTCTGTGCAGAACACAGCTCAGACTGGGCAGCTAGGTTTATACCTCAGCTCTAGTCACTGAAACAGCCAGCAAGGAGCTGATGAAGCCATAGCAAGGTGCAGCCCCGTAGCAGCCCTTCCTGGCTGCTAGCACACCTGCAGAATCAGACACGCCCTTGGCCTGTGGGCATTCGCCGGCAAGAGTCACTGAGTGTGGAAGTTGGAAGTAAAAAGGAGTAGCTGCCATTCCCAACGTGGGTGACTTGGGTATACTTTTTACTCCCTCTGATCCTTCTGTCTAAAGTGGGGATACCTGTCCTATCCCTTGGGGATATTGTACTCACCGAGGAGAACCTTGTGGGCACACTAACAGCAAAAGTGCTCAACTGCAAGTGGTGGCCTCCAGAGCCAGGCAGGTGGTCCTCAAGTCCACGAACTCTCAATGAGGGCATTGGGAAGTGGGGGGCGGGGGCCTGGGGGCTCGTCATGGTGACCAGGTGGCTGCTGCTGTCAGGTACCTCCTGGCAGCTAGGGATGTGCAATGTCTTGCTTAATGAGGAGTTCTCTTCATAAAATGCCAGGAGTGCCTCTACGGAGAAACACCGGCTCAGTCTCCTCCCTGAGGGTGAGGAGACCCACCTCCAAGACTCCGCTGACTTGTCCTGGGCTCTGTGGGGCTGAGGGCTCCATTGCTCCGTCCACTCTGCTGCAGCCTGCCTCAGTTAGCCAGAATTCCGGTCCTAATGCAAGTCAGGAGAGACTGACTCCCTCTGTTCTTTCCATATATGAACGGGGAAAATGGAGGAGGAGGATGGAGAGGTTTTTGATAGATGAGATAGGGGTTCTGGGCAAGGGTAGGCGTTCTGAGTGGCAGTAACAACTTCAGCAAAGAGCCCGAGGTGGAAAAGTGCAGGGAAGAGCCGGCCCACCAAGCCCACCTCTTGTCCCCTCAGTCCAGGTGGAGGCCTCAGAGGGCCCAGAGCAATCAGGGGCAGCAATGATTGGTCCTGACGGTGGCTGAGCCCCCAGCCCCTGGAATATGCAGCCCGGGGGAGCCCCAGGCAGCGGCGAGGACGCGGTGGCGGCGCCGGGCGGGAGGCATGGTCTCCACCTACCGGGTGGCTGTGCTGGGGGCGCGAGGCGTAGGCAAGAGTGCCATCGTGCGCCAGTTCCTGTACAACGAGTTCAGCGAGGTCTGTGTGCCCACCACCACCCGCCGCCTCTACCTGCCTGCTGTAGTCATGAACGGCCACGTGCACGACCTCCAGATCCTGGACTTCCCGCCCATCAGCGCCTTCCCTGTCAACACGCTGCAGGTAGGAGGTCCCCGGGGGCAGGGGGCCATGGGGACGGAAGGGCAGGAGAATGACTGAATGCCAACCCTCTGCAGGCTCTGGCCCTGCCAGGCCCTCACCACTTTGAGAGCTCTGCACAGTGCCTAGTGCTAGAGCTCCACTAGGAATCCATTGGTGCCCTGGTTTATTCCACGTATATATGATGAGCATTTAATGTCTGCCAGGCCTTGCGGTGGGCACTGGAATAGCATGATCTTTAGAAGGGACAGCAGAAGAAAAGGCCAGGACCTGGGAAATGTGTGTTCTCAGAAGACAGGTGCTAGCCCAAGGGCCTTTTCTCGTGCATGATGTTCTGTTCCTGCTCTCAGGACTGGCCCACTGGGCACCCTTCCTGCAGTCATTGGATTCAGACGCTGCCAGTGCCCTGGCTTACAGAAATCCATCCCCGTGCTTGTGGGGACCAGGTTCTCCTTCCCCGTCTCTAACTTTGGCTTGAGGGAGAATGGGTACAGGGAGAAGCTGAGCTCTACGACAGTTGCTCACTGAAGGCGGCCCCTAACCAGAGTGCGCAGCTGTTTTGACCAGGATAGGCACAGTGGTAGAGACAGGGAGACCAGTGTGATCGGGCACCCACAGCAATCTCAGGCAGGAGCGGAGGGCTGGCGAGGGGCTCCGGCTCCGCACAGTCTCAGCAACCCTGGGCAGAAGGGCCTTGACCTACTTCACATTCCAGGTGTGAGGAGTCAGCACCAAAGATAAAACCCTGATCCACACGTCCACCCCTTGGGAAGAGCAAGGTTAGGGCAGTGGATCTGGGGTCAGGTCTTCTAATCCCCTCCAAAGGAGACTTTAACAGTAGCCTGAAGGGGATGCTGACACAGCTCAGTGGTTGAGCACTTGCCCTGCAATCTTGAGGTCTGGTGTTCGATTCCCATCCCTGCCCCGTGCAACCCCATATGCTGAACTGCAGTGCAACTGGTAACCACTGGGAGGGTTCAGCAGCGAAGGTTCTTGCCTCCCTGCAGGAGGCCGCTGGTTCCGTTCCCACCCCACACAGCCCCACATCCACCTGTGTGGAATGAAACCATGTCACAACTAGCTGATGATGTACAGCTGTGGAGACTGCTCTGGGCCCTCCCCTCTTCTCTCTCTCTCTCTCTCACATTCTCTTAAACAATAAAATAAATCCTAAAAAAAAAAAAAAAGGACCAAAAAACAAAAACCAGTAGCCTGAGTGGCTACACAGATCTTGCTGCGGGCCTGAGCTTTGAGCTTGTGTATTTTTCAGATTTTGTTGTGTACTTATTTTTCATTTTAATTTAATTTCCATTTGGCATAGATAAGACACAAGTTTAAAGTCCAAATATGGTAAAAAAAGGTACACCCAGAGAAATCTCAGTCCAACCCTGGTTCTTGCCTCATTCTCTATAGCCGTTCTTGTTGTTTTTTTAATGCATACTTCCAGGGATTCTTTATGCAAATAAGAAACTGTGTTCTTAGTCTATGCCTTTTCTTCATTTAAAAAACAATGAACTGTTCTCATCCTGTCTTTTTGACTTAACGTTATAACTTGGAGGTCTTCCGGGTCAGTATCTAGCTGTTGTCTTCCCTCTTCTTCCCCGACTACGCTGCAGGCTAGAGACATGTACAGTGGAGTCCCCTCTTGGACAAGTGGGGTGTTTCCAATGTTTTGCTGTCTGAAATAGTGCCACGAGTAGCCTTGTACAAAGTCTTCCTGCACCCAGGGCGGCATGTCTGAGGGATGGGTTTCTGGAAATGGCATTGCTCAGATCAACGAGAGTTTGGAGGGTGTCCCTCCCCTCCCCTGAAGCGGCACTGTGTGCTCCTGCGAGCAGTGTCTATGCGAGCTTGTTTCCCCACAGCCCTGCCCTCAGAGTGTACTGTCACTCTTAGCTGATAGCCTCAGTGTGGTTTTTATCTGTGGTCTGAGGATGAGTGAGGTTGAGAGCATCTTTTCATGTTGAAGGGCCTTTGTGTTTATTTTTCCGACAACTATTAATGCTCTTTGCCTATCTTCCTGTTGGCTTGTTGGCCTTTTTCTTGCTGATTGACCTGGAGGTTTGGGCTCTCCAGGATGTCTAAGACTTCACTTCTGGAGCACAGGTAAGGGACTGTGAGCAGAGGTGTGCTGAGAAGCCCCCAAGATCAAATATAAAACCCAAGAATCCTGATGGCCTCCACCTGAAAATAAAATAAAAATACATGCTTCCCCAACGCCAGATGAAATGCAGCCCAGGGGAGTGGGGTTTCCTGGGTCTGAGCCTCCATTGTCCCTTCTGTGGTCCCTCTCCTCCTATTGGAGAAGGAAGCTCAGGTGCAGGTTAGGGCTGTGTGCAACCCACCGAAGGAGTGAGCAGCAAATTCGTGGTTGAGACCCAGGAGGCTGAACCTCGCTCAGCTCCTGTGTCCTTGGAACTGGACTCAGTTTTCATGGCTCCTTCTCTGTAGAAGCCCCAAGGTGGCCTTGTACAATCTGGAGCCCTGCACAGAGCAAGCAAGCTTTCCTTCAACCAGGGTGAAGGGACAAGCCAGCCAATCAGGAGCCTTCTTCCTCTCCCTTTTAGGAGCCCGCAGAGAGGAGTGGGTGGGAGGCAGCCAGGAGGCCCCCTCGAGGAGAGGTGGGGCTGTCACCCTTGAAGGCTGGCAGCTGTTGCCTCTCCCCAGCAGGGAGCTGGAAGAGGGTGGGAACCTCTCTGCCTCCCACTTCCCACTGATCTCTATGCCTTGTGTGGGATGAGGGAGGAACGTCACACACATGTGTCCCAAGCTCCTGGAGGGAGGCTTGTCCAGCAAGAGGCCAGTGAATGGTTTCCTACAGTTTTAGGTTTGTCCTCAGCACCTTCTCCTGCACCAAAGTTAAAACTCGGTGCAAAGAAAAGATGCCACATCATCTCCCTGAGGAAATGCACTGCAGCAGCTTCTAAGCCTTTGCGTTGGGAAGTGCTTCTCGAGATGGAACTGTCTACCATGGCCACCAGTCATTCCCCCTTCGTGCCTCTCGGAGGTGAAGCCCCAGCAGATGCCTGCTCCCTGCCCCAGCTCAACTCACAAGCTGGCACAGTGGGCACATGCCCCTACCGCCTTCTCATCTTTTGCCTGGCCCCTCTTGGGAGAAGGCCCTGGCTCCCCTTGTCCTTGAAGGCCTCTGCCTCCCCTAACTTCAGGCACCCTCTTCTTTCTGCACACTGGCTGCCTTCAAATGCTCTTGCAATTACCATCTGCTGGCAAGTTAATTAGCTAATTAATTCTTAAGAAACCTTCTCTTTAGTGCACTCAGTCTTTCCAGGGGTCTATTCTTAAGCTACAGGCCCACCCCGAGAATTTGCTGTGAGCATTCAGGAAGTTCCATCTCCCTAGGGCCCTGCCCTAGGTCACCCCTCGTTTTGCATCCAGTATCATACTTTTTCTCCTCAGTCCTTCTCTTTCTCAGCCCTGAGGGCAGAGTGGAACATACAGAAGGGGCACTTGGGGTAGCAATCGCAAGGCAGCGTTCCAGACAGGCGTCGCTGAGACCCCAGCATGGGCCTGGTGGGGTTCAGCACCACGGAGAGCTCACCAGGTGAGGCAGTGAGGTCAAGGAGCCTGCTGAGAGCCCAGCCACGCAAGGCACTGAGGGGAGAGGAGGAGGGGTCCATAAAAACAAGAAAGACCTGGCCCTGGTCCTCAGGAGCTCAGAGCAGAAGTGGGGAGCTGGGGATGGAGGCAGCCGCAGCCAAGGGGTAAGCACAGGAGATGGAGTAGTTCTCTGCTTGCAGGAAGGCTTGGAGGAGGCGACATCGAAGCTAAGCCTTGGAAGATAGGATTTTAACAGGTCCAACAGCTAGCTCAGGGCTGGGCTCCTAGCACTTCATACATGTACTTGAACAAAGATGGGTAGGATGGGTGGATTGGGGGACAAAATGGGACAAGGAAGATCTCAGACGTGCACAGGACAGTGCGACGGCCCTGGAGGTCGGACAGCGTGGTCTGCTCTGTCCTGGCTTGGGAGTGGGGAAGCGACAGCCCTGAGCTCCATTCTGCCCTGGACCGGCCTCCTGGGGATGGAGACTCGGGTTGCAGTGGCAGGGACAGTGCTGTCAGTCTGTGGTTGCAGGTGGCTGGGGCAGAGGGAGTCCTCATGGCTGCCCTGACCTTGGCACTGACTGACGGTGTTGCAGGAGTGGGCAGACGCCTGCTGCAGGGGGCTCCGGAGCGTCCACGCCTACATCCTGGTCTACGACATCTGCTGCTTTGACAGCTTTGAGTACGTCAAAACCATCCGCCAGCAGATCCTAGAAACGAGGTGAGAGCCGGGGAGGCAGCCTATTGCCACCTCAGCGATGCCCCCATGCTAGCTAGTCCCCATGAAAAGGGTGCAGTGGGGAGGATGAACATGAAGTGCCCTGGGTTCCCACACGTACACTCAAACACGCGGTCCGCGTTGCCGTTAACTCACTTTGGGACCCTCACTATGGGCGGAGAGTCTCGTGCCATGGTTAAGAGCAGGCTAGTCAGCTGCGTGAGCCTCAGGTTCCTCATCTGGAAAACGGGGATCACAATAGTGCCCACCTTTTGGATCAGTTGTACCAGTTAGAGAATATTACGTACCCCCAGAGTTCAGCGCTGCCCCGAACACGTGTGGTAGTACCAGGGACCAGCTGCCCCCATGGAAGTCCTGTGGCTGCGAGCCTGGCCGAGTCCTGAGATTCCCCTCCTCGTCCTGCAGGGTGATTGGCACCTCGGAGACACCCATCATCATCGTGGGCAACAAACGGGACCTGCAGCGTGGCCGTGTGATCCCGCGCTGGAACGTGTCCCACCTGGTGCGCAAGACCTGGAAGTGCGGCTACGTGGAGTGCTCGGCCAAGTACAACTGGCACATCCTGCTGCTCTTCAGCGAGCTGCTCAAGAGCGTCGGCTGCGCCCGCTGCAAACACGTGCACGCCGCCCTGCGCTTCCAGGGCGCGCTGCGCCGCAACCGCTGCGCCATCATGTGACGCCGTCCCGCCCCCGGCGTGGGCAGGCCGCGGGCCGGACCGCGGGGCGCAGTGAGCCCGAACTCCGCTGGCCTGGGTCTGCAGCGCCCCCGGCAGCCACGCGCTTCCCGGTGAGAACGGGAGGGCGCCTCCCCATGAAAGCGCAGCCCTCCGCTCTCTGCAGCGCTCGTCCCGGGAAGGCCGCCTTTCCTGCCGTTGTTCGTGCCGTTCCTGGCGGCCCCGAGGGGCGCCCAGCCTTTTGGGGTTGGGGGTGAGTGCGGGAATTGGGGGGTGGGGGTGGGGAGGTGCTGCCTTCGCCGGGCCCCACCCATCTCCAGAGCGTGTCCGTCCTTACCCAGCCGCATCCTCCCTTCCTGTGTCCATCTGCCCACGCGGTCGTTGGTCCTTTGCCATCTCCTCCACCCCCCGGTCCTCCTCCGCACCCCCAGCTCCGTCCACAGGGCTCGCGTCTCCTCCACCCCTTGTTGGAGATCCAGGCTGCTGCTTCCTGAGGCCAGCCTTCTAACTGTCAGCACCACGCCCAGGACAGAGATGCGGGTGGCCCCAGGATCCCCGTGGGGTCTGAGGGTTGAGATCCCAGATCAGTCAGGGGTAGAAGGCTGAGTTCTCCCCACTTCAGGGAGACCTCCCCGCCCAGCAGCCCCCAGAGACACAACAACCTACCTTCCAGCCTTAACTTGATGGTCCGTCCCTGCCGGGTGCCCCTCACTCTTCCTGATCCCAAAGCCAGATCACCCCCTGGGTTAAAAATTTTTTCCTGACAGTATGGAGAGAGAGTCCCCCAAAGGATAGATTTATTTCCATGAGGCCAGGTTCCAGCCCTCTGTCCCACCCTGCATTGGGTGGTCTGCAGACTGGGGGATACTGGATTTGGAGAGCTGTGGGGGGCAGGCTGTTTCCTGGGGTGGGGGTGGGGCTGAGGTCGTGCCAGTGAAGACAGTCCTCATCCCATGCCAGTCTGATAACCCAGACTCCGTGTGCTTGAATCTCAGATTACCCTGATTAATCTGGGGAGGGGGAGAGCCAGAAAAAGACTTAGGGGGACCCCTGTGCTTGGGGGAGACATGCCTGCATCACCACCCCTAGATGGAGGCCCCTCAGGATCTAGGACGCCCACCTCCTCTCAATCCCAGTTGGCTCTTTGCCCTGACTCACTCCGCCCCATATTCTCCGGCTGCTTGGCCGGGTTTCTACCTCTCCTCACCGGAGCTGATCACTGTCAGTTTTGTACGATTTAGAAATAGCAAAAATAATGAAGATATCAGGAGCATCCTAAGGGATTCCCAGGGGGCTTGGGTGCGGTGCGGGGGAGGAGAGAAATGGTGCATGGCCCCTGCCCCATGGCCAAGTCCTGCCTGAGGTTGTCCTTGGCTTGGTCTGGTAGCAAGGTCCCTTGTTAGAAGAAAGGCAGAACAACCGAGCCTTGACTTAGCCGAGCTGCATTGTATAGACCAGGAAATCGAAGCCCTAGCGGTGATGGAGAGGAGTCTGGGGGAGGGGTCGTGGGTGGGGCATCTATCATTCCCATCCAGAGGGGGAATCTGAACTCCCCAGCTGATTCCCCTTCCACCCACCAGAATAGTCCTGCCCTACAGTGACCAGCCTGGCCTTGGGCAGTCCAGTATTCCTGGGTTATAGTTCCTGCTGTGCTGCATGACCTTGGGCAAGTGACCTGCCCTCACTGAGCCTCCCTTTGAAACAGGAGGTGGCTCCCCTTCCCCACACCTTGGAGTGGCTGGGAGGGTAAGAGGGCCTGTCCCCTTCGTCCCCTGCGTCCTGCCCCCTGGTTCACCAGGGTGACAGGGTAAGGGAAGGCAGCATCTCACCTGCCCCATCACCACCTCCCCCAGCTCTGAGGCACCTGAGGTGGGGGTGGGGGACCCAGGCCCCTGTGGGAGCCATTGGAATGTATCACCTGGCCTGCCCCTGGCACCCCCTCCGCATCACCCCAGGTCTTTGATTTCGATTTTCTCCACCCCCATTCTGAGTCTGTCCTCCCTGCGTCCTCCCACACCCAGGGCTTCCCACCATGGGGTCTGGAAGTGTGTGTGATGCCCGCCGCGCTGTGATCGGAAGTCAGATTAAAAATCAGGGAGTGTTTTCCCTCGTTTCTGTACCAAGGTGTCGACTCAGTTCCTGGTGGTGGAAGGGAAGGGGGTCCCTGCAGGGTCTGACTGCTGAGCTCTGCCAGGCAAGGAGGGTGAGGGCGATGATGCGGCCCTAAGGCCCAGAACCCGGGTGAACCAGGACAGCTAAGGGGAGGGGGTTGGGACTCGTCCCTTCACCTACTCCTGACCCTTCCCATGGATGGGAAACCATCCGCAGAGGAAGCATAAAGCCTCCCTTTGCCACGCTCTCAGGAAAATTTGTAACTGGACTCAACCCCGGTTTCTGCTTTTGTGTCTTTGTCCCACTCGCTGCTGAGCCTCTGGTCCCTCTGCTGTAACTTCAGGGTGGAGTAGATGTGTCCGCGCTCCCAGCCACCCCTCCTGACTCTGCCCTCAGCCCCCCGCCCCAGGCTTTGAAGTCGTCCCGGAGTCTGTGTAGGCGGCCCTTGTCCCTGTCCATGGTGCTGACGCACCAGCCGCTTGCAGGCCCTACCCTTCCGGGCTGAGGCAAGCTTGGCTGAGCCTCGAGAGAAGACTCACCCCCAGCTCTGTCTCCTCGTCTGCTCCCCTCCAGTAGGAGAACGTGTGAGGCTGCACTTCCCTGCACCACCACAGTGCTAGAGAGAGGGACTGCAGAGCTGGGGACTCCAGGAGCACCCACGCGTGTTTAATAACGTGCCAGAGGACAGGAGATTGGTACGCTGTTCTGGGGAGGGTGGCTCCTAGCCTGACCCTGGAGTTGGGGCAGGAGTAATGAGTTGCCCTTTTGCTCAACCAGGCAGATTGAGTCTCCATTTGTCTTCCGACCCCTACTGACCAAGGCCCTGTATTGAGGTGAGGGACCTGTCCTTCTGTCCCTGCATCTGGGAGACCAAAAGATGCATGGCAGTCTTTCCACTTCCCATCGGCTCCAGGATGAGAAGCCCTCCCTCAGACCCAGGACTCCTCCTCAGGTGGGAGTGGGGCTTGGTCACGCTGCTGAGGCTCCCAGCCCTCCGAAGGCTGGGGGCTGCTCCTCAGTGGGGCGGCCGGTTCTTTCCTTGCCTTTCCTCCCTCCTCTCCTGCAGAGGCTCCATGCACCCGGGCCGCCGGCCCTCCCTTGCTACCCGGCGCTGCTGCTCTGGGAAGCCTGCCTCTAGGGGGCGCCCTGGCTGGACTCAGGCGCAGGTAGGCCAGGGGCTGGGGAATTCTTGAAGGCCGCTTCTCAGGCCTGTGGTCTCTCCGGGGCCGGATTCGGGGCCTCAGTTTCAGCTTGTAGATGGATGGTATTCTCCGCGGCTTCCGGAGGCTTCTCTTGCCCTTGCCCACACATGCCTGGGCTTTGTCAGAACTGGTGTGGGAGGGTGAAGGTGTGGGGTCCTCCGGGCTGGCAGACACAGTACCGGCTGAGCAGTCCTGCCTGCCTTGAGCTGGGACCTTCCTCTTCCTAGCGCCTTTGGCACCCAGACCGGCTTCTGTCCTTGGCACACTCTCTCTGGCTCCTCGTTTCCCTTTTGGACTTCCTGGGCCTGTAGTAACAGCCAGCTTAGAGGAACCTGGGGGGGCTGCCTTCCAGGCTCCCGGGTCCACTTTAATGAGGGGCGGGGGCCCCTGAGCCAGTTCTTGGATGACTTTGTCATAAGGACCCCCAGGCGCAGGCCACCACCCACCCAGGCTGGGGACGTAAACTCCACTGCGAGGGATGAGCGCAGGCCCTGGCCTCCGGGGATGGGTAGCCCCCACTTCTAGCAGCTTCATGTTGGCCACAAGGTCTTCTTCAAGGCTGTGGTAGATGCCTCTCTCCTTGGTCCCATCCAGGGGCAGGTCCTCTGGGCCCAGGCCGCGGGACTCTGCAGCCTCTGTGGTCACCTGGATGTCTGGCTTCTGGTTCCCTTGCCTGCCTTCCGCAGCGCAGTTCCCATGTCTGGCTCCAGCCAGGACCCCAGTGATAGCCTTTCGTGGGGTCGAGCTTCTCCCTGACTCTGTCGTGGGACTTCCGTGTGCAGTGCCTGGAAAACTTCTTCCTGGAGTTGGGGGCCGGGAAGCCGGCAAACGCACAGGGATCTTGGGGGGTCTTTTAACAGGCGATGGAGAACGGACAGGTGCTGGCTCCCTGCACTGGGAGGAAGCGCCCCCAGCTTCACCCCAAGGTGGCTGCCCGGGGCCCATGGGCTTGGCTAAGCTGAAGCAGCGAGGCAGGGGAGATGGTCCTCTTGCTGGGGTCCTTTTGGTGGTGGCTTCAGGGGCTTGGAGTCTTTGGGGAGTTGGGGCCCTGGCATGGGTTCCCCAGCTGTCTGTCTCCTCATGAACCCAATATGTGGGAGATTTTCCCCTGGGGAGTTCAGGGGGGTATCTGTCCTCCCTCTTCCCGGAGAAGGTGCACCGTGGGTCTTGGCCCCTATGAGTGGGTGACGATTGGGGGATGGGTGAACTGTCCCCAGCTGGCAGCTGCCTCCAAGATGGGGCGAGTGGCTTCTGGCACCTGAAAGAGAATCATAAGGCTGGCAGGTCATCCACCGCTCCCCCGGCTCTGAGCTCCAAGGGGGCCAGACTTCCTGTGAAGGAAACAAATGCTCCCCCCACCACCCTCTGTGCCTACCCAAGAGTCTTCCTTACGGCAAATACCATTTAAATCTATTACCCCTCCTCCCTGCGCAGCAGATAGAAAGAAGCCCGGTTTGGAACCTGGGTTACTTCAAATCCCACAACTACAGGTGACCAGTCTTGGGTGGCAGGAGGGGTCTGAGTGTCTATTCTACCATGAAATGGCAGAAAGACCTTGGGTAAGTCTGATGAGCCTCAGGTCTCTCCTCTGTGAAAAGGGAGGGCACAGGAAGTAACTCGGTGGTCCCATAGGTACGGGGTGCTTTTCTGGTTCTGAGCACCTGAAGTCTTGTTGCCATAGGGCCACGGCCGAGAGGCCTGTTCCCTTTATCTTAGGGTGGGTGGCCTCTGAGAATGTGGGCTCCAAAGGAGAAAGAGGCCCTTCCCCACCCTCCCCTGTACCTCAGAAGTGGTGCTGTCTCTCTGAGGACCCCTGCCCCTGATCCCCATTCACAGGAGGGCCTGGGGGAGGACGAGGCAGGGGGCCTCAGCTTCCGGCCTGAAGAAGCATATGCCTTCCAGTCCACAGGGGGCAGTGGGCTCTGGGAGCGGCTGATGGTCATCGTAGGCTGTGGCTGTGAGGGCTCATCCTGCAGCGTCACTTCATGCTGCGCGGGTGGCATGGGGAGCTTCAGCAGGCCGCTGGGCTTGTGTGCTACCAACACAGCCCCCAGAGAGGAGAGGAGGGAAGGGTTAGATTGCAGCTGATGTCCCTCGTCCTCAGCTGTCCCGTGCTCAACATCCCACATAGTGCCAGTGCCAGGGTCCTCATGGGGCTTTAAGGGACGAAATCTGGTCAGAGGATGGGGGTGGGGGAGGGCTCCTAGTACAAAGCTGAGTTTCCACTGCAAACGCACATCTTTTGCTTCCATTGCATGCTTATTTGGGGTGGCTTGAAGTGCTGATGGAGGTCATCAGGGGACTAAAGACCCCCTCCACGTCATGTTTGGTGCCATCACGGTGGACATCAGAACCAGACCAAAGCCCTGCCCAGAGGCACCCTGACCAAATGCGGATTCTCTGAGTGTGTGGCGTCACCTTGTGGCTACAGTTGGTATTGCACTATGGCTGCTCCGCTTTCCTTCTGGGGGCGTGCGGGCACACCCCCAGTACCTTCCATAGTGCCTTCATTTCTCCAGCCCCCCACCTCCTCCATACACCTTTTGCTCCTGGAGGTCAGACCTGCCTCCCACTTCCAGCCTCCCGACCCAGAACACAGAGAGGTTATCAAGAAACTCACAGAGGGATGTGCACCGGCAGGGGTCGTGTTTGTCCAGATAGTGGCTGAGTGTGTCCCAGCCGCCCCCCACACGGACCATCACATGGTTCCGGAGGACCTGCAGGGGCCGAGGGCAAGGTTGGGGGAAGAGTGCAGGCGTCCCCTCTCCCTGAAGGCTTCCAGCATGCACCCCATTCCATGGGCACATGCACATGCAAATACTCCCTTGCACACACGTGTAGTTGAAGGTGTGCATACTTTGTAGCTTGCATATCCTCTGTGACTGGTGTCAGAAAACACATTGTCAAGGGTGGGGGCCAGGCTGACAAACAGAAAGTTGCCCCACAACGTGACAAGGGATCTGTTCCCAGAGTGTTCTCTTCTCTCCCTTCACTGTGAAGGGCTTTGCCCTACAAATGCGTGCGTGCGTCAGAAACAGAGCCCTGGCTTTGCTGTGTGGCGTGTGCATCGAAGAGTCCGCAGGCCTCTCAGCCACATTCCGCGCTGGGCCGCAGAGTCTCTCCAAGCTTCCGTTTCCTCTGCTGAAAAGTGGGGCCACCATTCCTTGCCACAGCAGGGCTGTTGGCTTAGGTGAGGGTCCAGGGAGCTGGCTCTGCCCTCAGGTGTGGCCTGTGCCCAAGGAAAGGGCGTGGCCGTGCCCCTGAGCTGCTGGTCACAGCCCGGGTACAGACTGTTTCTGGTGAGGAAGAGCCAGTTATGGGGGGAAGGAGGTGGTGGGAGGCACATTTCAGACCTGTGCTAATGCTCCCTCTGCAGAATGTCAGCTGTGGGGTTTGTGTGGCTGGGCCACGTATTGAACACAAACGTGGGCTCTCAGGCCCTTTGCTCTGACCAAGCCTGTGGGTGGAGTAGAGGTGATGGAAACTGGGAGTACCCTCCATACCCTGCTTCTTCCTGGGGACCCCTCTGGCCTAGGCTAAGGTGGAGGGGGTGGTACTTCTGGTTGCCCTGATGGGAGGAAGGAAAAGGCTTGCCAACTTTATCAGGAACCTTCTGGAATTCTCCAAGGGCGAGAAAGCAAGTCAGAAGGCCTGGTAACAGCCTGTCCTTACCCGCAGGTCTGGGCAGGGTCCCATGGAGGAAAACTTTATCCTGCTGGCTCTGGGCCGCCCCACCGGCATCCTGGACTTACCCGGATAAAGATGAGGGTGTTGGAGTCCCCGATGCGGTACTTCCCCTCAGACACCTTGACCATGGAGAACTGAACCGGGCACGTGCAGTAGCTCACGAGGCTCTGAACCTGTGGGCAGTGGGCAATGGGTGGCGCACTCCCTCTGCATGGGAGCCCAGCTCCCCCTACCCAACGCGGGGTCAAGTCCAATGGGGGGGCCTGCCCACCCCCAGAGCCAACCTGAGACTTCTGAGTCAGGGCTGAGGTCAGGGCTGGGGGCTGAGAAGCGAGTAGAGAAGACTTTAATGCTAGTGAGAACAAGACCTTGGGTGGTCACCTACGACCCGCGTGGTCAGCTGACTGAGGTTGTGGAGTGTAATGGTGAAGAAGGTGGACCTTGGCCTCTGACGACTTGGGTCAGAGCCCTGCCTACACCATAGGCCTTGGACAAGTTAAGAAACCTCTCTGAGGGGAAGCCGGGATGGCTCAGTGGGTTAGGCGCTCACTTTGCAGCGTGGGGGACCGAGGATCGAATCCCGGCCCCGGCCCGTGCGGAACCATATGCTGAACTGGGAGCTCCCCCAGTTCAGTTCTCTCTCTGTCTCTGTATCTCTCTCTCTCTCTCTCTCCTCTGTCAAAATGAATAAATAAATAAAAATATATTTGAAAAAAAAAAAAAGAAACCTCTCTGAGCCCAGTTTCTTGGGGCTAGAAATGGGGTTCGTCACAGTAAGAGCTCACTCCTATGACTAGGCCCCCTGTACCAGACACAGTCCTGATCAATTCATTTGTGCCTTAATATTTAACACGCATGTCGCTCACAGAAGATAGGCACTGCTACTAGCCCCATGCTACAGAGAAGGGAACCTAGGCACAGAGAGGTTAAACAATTTGACTCAAGTCACACAGCTGCTAAGCCATGGACCTCAGACTTGACCCCAAGTGTCAGAGATGGTGCTAGAGTCTGTGTTCTTAGAAAACGGTTCTAGCAGGGGGTAAATGTGAGAGGTGTCAAGTGCTGGGTTTATAATCAAGTAATGAGCGGCTTAGCTCCACTCTATGTGATTATGGCTGAGGCTCAGAGGGGGCACGACTTACTCAGAGCCACACAGTGGGTTACTGTGAGGGTGGAGACGAGCTCAAGAAGGGGGTGGCCCAGAGCGGGCAGGAGTGGGAGAGGGAGAGGGGGCGGGGCAAAGGAAGCAGGGTCCCCAGAGCCCCTCACCATCTGGTCCAGGTTGCGGAAGTGGCAGGGCCGGCGCTTGGGGGGTGGGGCCAGCTCTGGCCGCAGCTCCGCCTCGATCTCCTCCTCCAGCTGCACCAGGGTGGGCGCTGCAACTCCGAAGCGCCAGGCCCGGCGGCCCAGCTCCAGCAAACACAGCACCACGTTCTTGACGTTCTTGCGCAGCACCAAGTCCTCGGTCTCGAACATCAGCACCTCTGGCCATGGGGGGACAGGGGAGAGGCAGAGGAGGCAGTCTGAGCGGGTGTGGGAGTCCTGGGGGCCATCCTCGGACCGCAGTGGCTGGCATAGGGAGCGGGTGGCGGTCTGGGTCTGAGGATCCCCAGTCAAGCCAGCCTCTAGGAAGGCTCCTGGCAGGACTGTTTAGGCACTGAGTGCAGACAAGGCGGCCCATCTACCAGGTGAGGTCGTGGGGGTGGATAGAGCCAAGCAAAGGAACCTGAGGCCTGGTTGCCGCCTCGATGAGAGAAGGGCTAACTCCACCTTGCCGTTCTCCCCACTCAGTTGCCAGGATGGGGCCAGAGCAAGAAGTTCTGCTTCCGGATCACTCCGCTCACCTCCAGTATCCACCAGGCATCTCAACCCCCAGCTCACCTCTAACCAGGCAGGGTTGAGTCCAGGCTCTGGAACCGGACTGTTAGTGTTGGAACCCTAACTGTCCGTCCCACCAGTGGTGTGACCTTGGGCTAGGCCCTGAGCATCATCAGTCTCTTCTTAAAATGGGGATGGAGGCTGTTGCACGGGGTTGTTACGTTTGCACGTGGTAAGTGCTCTGTAAAACACTAGCTCTGGTCCGCCCCCCAGTCCTGCCCATCACTGCCTGCCACCAGCCAGGAGCTCTGCCTGACCCTGCCCTCTGCCTCACCCCCCACTGTCTTTGGAATGGAGGATGTCGCAATAGCCAGCTTTGTCCTGATGCTGGGTCTAAGGCCAAGGAGATGAGGGATCCTGACATGTCCCTCCCCTGAGTCACAAGCCCCAGCATGACTGGCCTCCTCCCTGTCCACTCCCTACGCACCTTAGCCCTTGGCCTCTCCCAGCCGTCTAAACACAGCGCCTTTGCTGTGCCTTTGCCCTAGCTGTTCCCCTGCCTAGAATTCCCTTTCCCCGGAACTTCTCTGATTTCCACAGGGCTCAGCTCAAACCTCCTCCTCCTATGTGGTCTCCCCTGCTACATCACCCCGCATCAGGTGGCTGTTTCCGCCCCGGCTCCCAGCCCACACACCTCTCCTTGGAGCTTTTGCCACTTGGGCTGTGAGTTAGGTAGCTACTCCTCGTCTCCCTTCCGGGACCACTGGGGCTCAGTGCTTTGGGTCCTCAGTACCCAGAATGGTGCTCGACACGGTAGGTAGGTACTCAGTATGTGTTTGTTGAATGAATGAATCATTCAATCAGCACATTTATTTTTAAGGATTTACTGTGAGATGAGGAAACTGAGGCATGAAAAGGGATGAGCTGGCCCAAGGCAAATCTGGAAGGAGGACCCCGGCTTTTGAACCCCCAGTGCAGCCAGGGCCTCAATGAGGAGGTGGGTGCCCAGCAAGGTAAGGGTCTTGGGGGTCCAGGGTGGGTACCTTGGATGCCCATCTCCTTGCGACACCAGTTGATGAAGTTGGACACGTTGTCCCTGGCCTGGAAGGTGCCCGGCTGGGCGGTCCTGTTGCAGGAAACGCCGACCTGAGGCATGGGAATCCTCCGGGCCCTGGCTGGTGCTTCCGCCAGGAAGGCCAGGGCGGCCTCGGTGACGGCGTTGGCGTGCCGGCACAGCACCAGGCCGGTCTCCAGCACCTGCAGGAAGTTGGCCGCATCGATGTCCAGCCCATAGAGGTCCCGGAGCCACTCGGCCAGGTCCTCCTTCATGGCTTCCAGGTACTGCTCGCTGGACTTAAAGGGCCGGACGCTGCGCACGGGAGGCTCCTGGGTCCCAGGCCTCCTCCCACGTCCCCCAGGCTGGGACATGGCTCTACAGCCGAGGAGGAGGGGGGCACCAGCTCTGTCCAGCTGCTGCGTCCTGGCCGGTTCTCCCTGACTTCAGGGCTCCCCTTTTGTCCTCTGAGAACCTAGTTACTTGCCACCAGCTTCAGCTGCTGCCACCAGACCAGCCTGGTACCTGCCCCCCCCCCCCATTTCTCAGTTCCCCGCCAGAACTTTCCCTACTTGGTGGCCCTGCAGTGGCCTTACTCTCCGGACCAGTCTGCTCAGAGTTCGCCACCTTGCAGGATGGATGGGGGTGAGGACGCTCCTCCCTCCCCGCAGGGCTGCACAGGCCAGGCTGGATGCCTCCCACCCCCTCTGCTGGCAGGGGAGCCTGGTGGCTGTGGGCCTGTCCACTCCGCCTTCCTCTCTCCTTGGAGACCGTGGCTGCTACAAACACTCCTTGTTAACCCTTCCTGGCAGCACGGGCTGCCCTGCACCGCCTGCCCTGGGCCAAGTGAGCAGGGAGGAGAGGCTGGCGCTGAGCAGGGTGGGGGCTTCTGGGGAATGGGGGAGGGGAGCCGGGTCCGGGGGTGCTGTGGCCCTTAGTGTTTAGTGAGCACTGTAGGGTGGGGATGAAATAGACGCAGTGATCGGGTCCAGACACGGGAGTTTAGTCCTGGACCCTTTGCTAAATCCCTCTGTGACCTTCACATGCTACCTAGCTTCTCTGTGCCTTGGTTTCTCAACTGAAAAATGGGAAGAATATCTACCTCTCTGGCTGTTGTGAGGAATAGAGGAATAATGTACGTGGAGAGTATTAGGCTGTGAGGCCACCTTAGGACTGGATGGATCCCAGCAATCAGCGATTCTCCTAGCTGACTCCCACTTTCTTTGGACAACCTGCCCCGTCACCGAATCTACAAGTACATGATTCTTCTAGAGGGGGCTGTCAAGCACAGTACCCACCCCATGGCCACAGCAATGCATGCATTCAACAGATAGTTCTTGAGCACCTACTGTGTGCCAGGCACTGCTATAGGATAGAGCCATGAACCAGGCCCCCAACTCAGGGAGGCTGCTTCCATGTCTGTGGCTGCTGAGATAATGAACGAAGCAATGGGAGGTCGCATGGTCATAAATACCAGGGAGAAAATGAAAGGAGATGGGGGTGTGTGGAATTTTATATAAAGTGGTGAGGACAGGCCTCACTGGTCTGGTGATATTTGAGTGGACACCTGAGACAGGTAAGAAAGCAAGACCTGCAGGTGTCTGCGGGAAAGGAACTTGGATAGAGGGAATGGCCAGTGCAAAAGCTGCAGGCAGGAGCCTGCGGGGCGTATTCCAAGAATTGCAGAGAGGTGAGGTATGAGGCAGAGAGGAAAGGGGATCTGTTCTTTACCCTTAGAAGGGAATTTTCTTTCAATTACCTTCTACAGGCGTCAAGACTCTGACTGTGGTACCCATTTTATGGATGAGGGAACGTGGACACTGAAGTGGGCAGGCAGTCTTGCTTCCTCACTTATTATCTGCTCCTCTCCAGAGGGGTGATGGAGTGTCCTCATGACATGGCAGCTGGGTTTCCCCTGAACTAAGGCAATGAGTTGGAAGTGGGGAGCCGGGCTGTGGGAGGATGGGGACGGAACAGAAAAGGGAGAGCAAATAACGACACAAATGAACACAATGTGTAAGTGCTTTATGTGGGCCAGGTAAGGTGGGCCTGTGCCATTGTAGCAGACTTACAGATGAGAGACAGTCAGAGAGCTGATAGACGGACGGTCAGATACTCGTTACACTTATATGGTAGAGCAGGGACGTGAACCCAGTCTGTTGGGGGCCAAAGCTGCCCTCCACTCCCCACTAATGCCTTCTCACAAGGGAAGGGGGGATGTACCTGGGTTTTGAGTGCTTTGGGAGGCTCTAAAAGAGGCAGTTATTCCTGCTTGGAACCCTGTAAGCAGGCGAGGTTCTAGCCCCGCCCCTTGTGATCCAACAGAGTCCCTAGAGACCAAACCAAGTTCTGTGGGTTCCGGAAACTCCCTCTGGTCCTTGGATCAGGGAGGAGGGCAGCACAGCCTTGGGAAGAATGGAGAAGCACAGTGAGTGGGGCTGGAGGCAGGGGGGCGCCAGAGGGCAGGGTCTCTTGACTCCAGTGTGAACCAACCAGCCCACCACCATGGCCACTCCAGAGCAGAAGTCCAGCCTCTTCTCGATTACCCGTCCATGAGCAAGCCCTCACCCTTTTCTTTCTGGAATATGCTTGTTGTCTGCTCCCTCCTGCTGTTTGGACCTTTGTCTTCTCTGGCCTTAGCCACTGTAATGGCTCCTAAGTGTGTCTCCCTGTCAGAGGGAGCGTCCTAAACACAGCTCTGAGTGTGTCCCTGCCTCAGAGAGCATCCAGAGACTCCCCACTGCTGACAGGACGGGGACGAAACAGAAAAGCAATGGAATCCAAAGACATGCGTTCAGTCCTGGCCCCTTTGTTAACCCCTCTGTGACCTTCATATGCTACCAAAGTCACCACCCAAGTCCCCCTCCTCCTGAAAACTTCCGGCACCCCTTTGTGGCTCTACACCAGGGCTGGCCTTTCACAATCAGATGGCTCCTTAATGCATTTTCCTCAATAAAAGTACAGTGGGCCTCGGCTCTCCACTTTTAGCAACACCAAGAAATGGCAGAATCTTTCAAGCAACTTTTCCTGAAAGGTTTCCAAAAGTCTCAGATGAAATTCAGAGGTCCCTGTGTGACTGACTTCATCAGCTCCCCGAGAGGGGGGTCAAGACGAAGGGACATAATGTATGAGGAGTTTTGGATGATGGTCGCATGCAGTTGCTGCTCAGTACATGTGGGCTCAAACCCTAATGTTAGGATCACTCCCCATTGTCTCCAACCTCTGTACGGGGCAGGGATCAATAGCAGTTTTTGTGACTTGTCCAGGGCAAATCCCAGGAGTTATGCCTTCCTTACCCCCTCCCCCGTCTTTTCCTCACAAGCCTCGCTCCCTGGACCCAGCAGGCAGCAAAGCACCTGGTGGTTCCGGGCTGGTGAGGGTGGGCACCTCAGGCAGCTCACTTTCCATGTCAGCCCAGGAACCTGCCGCCTGTGGGGGCTACTGCTTGGATTCCTGGAGTCTGTGTCCTGATCAAAGGCCTCAGCAAGAGGGCCAGTGGTGGCTGACCACCATCTGGCAACTGAGTCAAGACTGGAAGGAGGAAGAGACTCCTTTTCCCAGATGGTCTGCCCTCAGGACACACTTTTCCTGGTTGTTTTGCCCATCTGAGGTGCCTTTTTCTGATCACACGGAGGCGCTGTGTGCCCACTCACTCCACCACAGGGGATGCTGGGCTTCCTTAAGGAGAAAGGACATCCCAACCAGGGGGGTTGAAAAAAGAAAAAAATATATATCCATATATTGAGAATTCCAACCAGTGCACTTACTTAAGGTTCATTGACAGAGTCCACAGAGGTCAGGATCCACCCTAGAGTCATAATGTCTTCCAGGTTTGCAACCCTCACGCTGTCTCGTGCTGATGCCTGCCTGCTTGCCAAGCACCTGGCTTGGGCACCTCACACAGACGCGATCTCGTCCCTGCCTCGCAACCCCTGGGATAGGCACGACTTTTTCCCATTTCACAGTTAAGGAAACAGCTTGACCGAGCAACGTGACTTGCCTGCCTGCGTGGTCAGCTAGAAAATTCAGGAACCTGGGAGAGTAGGAGCAGCCAGGCAGGCCCTGCCTCACCAGGGACATCCTAGGCACTGTAACCCTCTCTTGGAGTCCTACTGGCTTGTATGCACCGAACTTCAGGTGCCTGACGTTTTGGGGGGTCCGGTTGTGGGCAACAGTCAGGGCGCCCGGGGACAGTGGGCCTGCACTGACGTTCTCCCCGCCCCGCAGGCGTGAAGACCCCCTTGTGGAAGAAGGACCTGGAGGAGCCCCAGGCCGGGGACGCGGAGGTGGAGGCGGACGCGGAGGCGGAGGCGTCGGAGGGGTCGGAGGAGGAAGACCCGGGGAGGCCGCTGCAGGAGAGCCCGGCCGCGGGCGAAGCGGAGTGCGGCGCGGAGGAGGCCGAGGGCCGCGAGCGGGGCTCCGTGTCCTACTGCCCGCTGCGCCAGGACTGCAGCGCCCAGCGGGTGGCGCTGCTGCGGCGCGCGGGCAGCGGCCTCTGGGGCTGGCTCAGCCCCCTCGTGCTGCTCGGAGGCCTGGCTGCTCCGATCGACAGGTGAGGGCAAGCGCCTGCGGCTGGACAGGACATTGGGGCCCCGGGGCGCCCTGAGCGTCCGCGTCCCTGTGCGCAGGCAGCAGAGCCTCCCGGAGGAGCCGTGCGTGCTGGAGACGCCGCGACGCCCGCCACGCGGCGGGGGCTGTGCGCGCTGCGAAATCCTCTTCTGCAAGAAGTGCAGGAGCCTGCACAGCCCCCCGGCCTACGTGGCGCACTGTATTCTGGAGCACCCGGATCTGGGTAAGGCGTGGGCTGAGGGAGGGGTGGAGGTCGCACGAGCGCCCCCAGTCCCAGCCTCTGAGCCCTGCATCCTCGCCTGACCCCACACTCCCGCACCCGTCCCCTGTCCTCGGACACGGACGCGGAGCACATGCCACAGAGCTGCCCTCCCAGAGCGCGCCCCGCCGTCCAGGCAGGGGTGTCACCTATCACTAGTGCCCACCCGATGCAGAGCCCAACGTCCCCCGGAGCTCTGTGCCGCCCATAGTGCCTCTGAGGGCTCCCGTCCACCCCCACCCCCCAATACCCAGTGCCTATTGCCCACCTGGCCCGTGTGCCCTGGCATAGCTCCACATTCGTCTCTTGGGTATTCCAGGTCCTTCTGGCCCGTTGGGCAGGACAGCTAGAGACAGTAACCTCTGCGTTTCCTCACTCCTCTGAGCAACCTGCCCCTTCCCCTCAAATCATTTAATAAAACCTCCAAGCAAAGTGCAATACTTTTACGTGGGAGTGAGATGGCTCCCCTGAGGATGATGAAATCGCCCCCCTTCCCCCATGCAGAGGGTCAAGCCAGGGTCGAAAGGGCAGGCCGAGAGCCTCCGCCCTCCGCCACGTCCCCTCCCCCCCAGGGGGGAACAAGGCACTGGCCTCCAAGAGCCGTCAAAGGCCATTTGCCCCACTTAGCAGAGAAAACATGAAAAAGCCCAGGGGCAGGAATGCCCAGGGGGCGAGGAAGGCTGACCCTTCCCAGACCTTCTCCCTCCCCCTGGAAGCCCATCTGGCTGAGGTCCGGGTATGTGAGGTCCGCAAATGAGGCACTAGCAGGTGTGGAGGGAGGAGGACCGGAGAACCAGACGCTAAACCAGAGACTGACTGAGGCAGAAGACAGGGTGGCTGGGAGAACCGGTTCCTTCTCCAGGAATCCCAGCTGAGCTTCTGGCATGTGGGCTGCGTGTGTGGCCTGGACATGGGGCCACTGTGAGCGTGAGGCCTCCACCCGCCTGCAGCCGTGCGGACCTCCAGAGAGGCCCCTGTCCTCCCGCCATATGTCCTCCATCTGGCCTGTGGGATGACGGGGTGAGGGGGGCATTTTGCTTTATGAGGAGAGGCCCCTTCTCCACCCCCTCTAGAGGCCCCTTCTCCCTACTCCCCTCTCTGACACACACACACACACACACACACACACACACACACACACACACACAGCCCAGGCGGTCTCAGCCGCTGCAGCTTCTGTGCCCACCGGCTCTCACTGGAAACCATTCCACGGAAGGCTGATTTGCCCCTCCAGGCCCGCCACTGGGGGCACCTCTTTATTCCAGCTTCCCAGAAAAAGCCCCTGTCTCAGTCTCCCTCTTGCTCTGGGTCCTGACCCGCCTCAGGGCCTCTGAGGTTGGGAGACCTTTGTACCCAATCCATCCAGGCTTCCTAGGGAAGGGCCTCCGATTACATATGACACAGTTCTCCATGGACTGAGCCAGGAAGGAGGTCCGGGCTACAAGCAGTCCTGCAAAGGCATCCCAACCTGTCCGCTGAGATTTGCATCGTCCCTGGTTGCCCAGTGCTGCTGCCACGTAGACACGAACTGCACCTTTTGCGGAAAAAACCAAATCCCCAAGGCCGGGGGAGGGAAGAGCCCTGGGGAAAAGGGTCTGGGACGCTTTTTGGCTTCTCCTTGGCTTGACCCAGCCCCACCTCCATGTGGTGGGGACAGCACAACGCCAGTGCCATGCTCTCCAGGGAAAACCCAAACTTCTCTGCTGGGTCTTCTGCAGGGAGGCAGAGAGGCTTCCAAGATGAGTTCTGCCCCGGGGACACAGGCTGGCTTCAGAACAGGGCGCCCCCCGAGTTGGCATGCCAGCAGCCCATCCAGGGCAGCTCTGCGGCCCAGCGGCCCGAGGCTGGCGCCCGCCGTCTGTCCTGGTCGAGGCGCCAGTAGCGGTCATCCCTGAAGAAGATGATGGAGCCGTCGGGGCGGGGCAGGGCGCCGCTGACCTCTTCCGGGACCCCGCCCCAGTCCTGCAGGCCGCGGGGGTAGTAGGGCTCCACCTGCAGCCCCCCTCGGGCCAGCACGTAGTAGCGGGCGCCCTTGAAGAGGACGAGGCGGCTCAGAGGAGGGAAGAAGAGGGCAGCATCGGGGTGTCGGGGCAGCCCTCCTGCCCGGCACAGCTGCGCCGAACCCCACACCGGCTGGGAGCCCCGAAACCTCCAGCATCGGCTCCCTGCGGGGCATTAGAGGAGCCTGGGTGAGCTGGTAGTTCTCGCTCGTTGGGCCTCCATTCCCCCTGCCCCCGGACCCCTCCTGCCCCCGGTGTTGGAGCCCAAGGTGGTTAGTAACCGTGACCACCCGAATGGGTCACAGTTACAAACAGTAGGGGAGGGGCTGCTGTGGCCTAAACCCCCAGCAGGTGTCAGTAGAGGGCAGATCGCACTGAAGGAACCTATCTACCCCCCAGGTAGCAGTGTCCCCTCCCTGGCTGAGGACTGTCATTACTTCTAATAGTTGTAGGAGGGCAGGGAGTTTTGTTTCCTTTGTTACTGTATCCCAACACCTCCAACCATGTCTAATGCATAGCAGGCACTGAATGTGTTGAATGAGTGGACACTGCCTCAGACATCATATTCTTTTCACCCTCCTTCCCCAACAAACCTGAAAGACTGTCCTTCTCATTCAAGAAATTCAACCTCCAAGAGTTAAGTGACATGCCCACCTTATGCAGCCAGGGTTCCAGGAAAGGTATGACTTGGCTGCATGCAGAGCTCAGGAGTGGTTCTCTGCTCCCCTCTAGTCCTCTCTGAAACCTCCCACCCTCTCTCTAGGACAACCCTGACCCATCCCCCACCTCCCCAGTCCACCCCTGAAAGAATCTCCTGGTCGAGTTCCCTGGGGCCACAGGCTTGGGGAATTGAATGCTGCCCCTCTTTTGACCGTGGGCAGGATACCGTCCCTCTGGGGGTCTCAGTTTCCTCATCTGCCCCAGGGCTGGTACCTTTGAAGAAGTAGAAGTCTCCATCCTCCAAGGACACCGAGGCAGCCTCAATGTGGGGGGGCAGCCCTGCCCACCGTTCTCGCAGTGAGTGGGGCTCTGAGACGTTGCCATCAGCTGCCACCTTCCAGAAGCGGCTCCCTTGAAAAATGTATAGTTGCTGTTGCCCGTCTGCCCAGAGAGAGGAAAGAGAGTTGAGCAGTGGCCACCAGCCTCCTGCTGGCCTTCCTGGGAAAGCGCGTTCCTTGAACCAGCTTCCCATCCGACGAGAAAGGACGGAGCGTGCACAGTTGGCGCAGAGGCGAAAGTGCACAGGGGCAAGCAGTGTCTTTCGTGGCAGGGGATTTCTGGATTTTATCATTCACCCCCGCCACCTTGTACTCCAGCTCTGGAGACCCCGGGTGATGTGGGGGAGGAGGGAAGAAGAAAGCCAGGCATGGGTGGGACCTTCTTACCTACAGTGATGGCATCGAAGGGAGAATGGCAATATTTAGGACCCTGGGTTTCGGAGTCCTTTCCCTGGGGTCTGTGGGAGTCCCAGGCCTCAAAGTCAGTGAACAGCTTTCCCGGGAGCTGGATGGCCACAGAGTTCCCGTGGGGTTTCCCTGCATGGGGAAGGAGAAGAGCGAGAGTGCAAACTTGTTGGGGGTGGGCTGAGGGCTCGAGATCTCCCCCTTGTCTCCTCTCATCACTATCTGATATGAGGGGCCGGGTAAGAGAGCAGGGGTGTGGGGGTTAAGAATTGTCTTTGACTGTTCGTGTGAACCATGACACTAACCTCAGAAATCCTCTCTGCTATTGAACAGTCAGGGAAAGAGGAAACTACTGAGGTAAAACGGGAGTGGAGTCCAGACTAGGGATTGGCACTAAGAAGTGCAGGGTGTCCTCGTCTCTGAGCCCTGGACAAAGCAGATGGCATGAAGGCAGAGTTCAGGGGCCCAGGCTGTGATAATCACAGTACTTATAATAAGTTCATCACTATACTTCACTTATGAGAGTGAGGAAGAGTCCAAGCTTAGAATTTGGCACCAGCTTCTGGATCCTGGCCTGCAACTTCCTAGCTGTGGAACCTTGGGCAAGGTGTCTAACTTCTCTGATCCCTATTCTCCTCATCTATGGACAAAAAGATACCTCCTGGGTGTGTGATGAGGATGCTAAGTACCTAGCCCATGGTAGACATGCATGAAATAGCAGCTGCTATTATTAAATTTGTGTAGATTTCTTAGGCTCCAAAACATGTTCATGTCCACTAGTACCACAGCCCTGTGAAGTACGCAGGACCTCAATTATAAATAGTACGGTATCCATTTTCTCAGAGGGGAACTGCTTTGCCCGAGAGCAGAGGCTAATCAAGAATAGAAAAGAAACTTGAACTCAGGGCTCCTGGCCCTGCCCACCACCCCACACACCCTGAGGGAGGCAGCCCCGGACGCTGAGGCGGGCCTGGGGTCCAGGCAGGTCTCTGGGTGGCAGTACTGGCCAGTGCATTCGGGAGGAGAAGAGCTTGTCTGATCCACCATCGGGCAGAGACCCAGGCTTGGGGGAAAGTTGGGGATAGAAAGTGTAGCTGGGAACAGAAAAGAGGGTTCTGGGGTCTGGGACAGGGAAGAGGTGGGGTCTCAGGTTGGACCTGGGTGATGATGGAGCAGGGATGTGACAGGAACTGCCAAGGCCAGAGGTGGGGAAGGCATCAGGAGCTGCAACGCAAAGGACTGCCCAGGAATTGGTTGGACCCATAGAAGGCGGGCATGCGGGGGCAGGAGCCAGAGGTGGTTCAGATTTGAGGGGAGCCCGAGGCTGCAGGACTTGGAAGGACCGGTGACAGGGGGAGATCCGATTTCTGCGCTTACCATGGGGGATCCAATTTGGGGAGTGGGTACCCCAGCAATGCAGGCACGGGGGCCCTGGAGTCAGGGTGGGACTCACCATACAGGCTCTGCACGGCCAGCACGTCGTCCCAGCTGAGCAGCGCGTCCCGGCCCAGCCGCTTGTAGTAGGGCGCCATGAGCGCGCGCGGCGCGGGCGAGTGGGCCAGGCCCAGCGTGTGGCCGATCTCGTGCGCCAGCACCACGAACAGGTTGCGTCCCCGGTGGCGGCTCAGGGACCAGCGCTCCTCCCGGTCGAAGTGCGCTTCGCCCCGGCGGGGCAGGAAGGCGTGTGCCAGGGCACCCCCTGCAGGCGTGACAGGGGGTCAGGAGGCGCTGCACCCCAAGTTCCCGCCTCCAGGGACAAGTGTCGTGGGGGTGCGTGTGGCTATTTTCTGCTGCATAATTTCCCTCCGAATGAAGTCTGACAGAAACTGAAGTGTGGAGCAGTGGACACATTACTAGGCCGTGGGGCATGGACGGCTAAGAGGCCGCGTGGTGTCCACACAGCATGGGGCCAAACGGGCTGGCTTCCAACCCTGTTTTTACCATGTATGATCTGTGTGACCTTGGGCAAGTAGCTTAGCCCCTCTGTGTCTTAACTTTCTGATTTGAAAGCCGGAGTGATGATAGTGAGGGTCTCCCTCACAGGGTTGTTTTGAGGATTAAAAAGCGATCTGTGTTATCTCTGTGTTACATATAGTGCTTAGTGCCTAGCACATAATAAATGCTATATAGGAATACTTTCCCAAAAGATTTCGAAGTAGGTTAATGGTTGCCCTAGAATGGGGCCTGATGGGACCTTTTGGGCTGTTGGTAGTTTTTCTTGCCTGCCTTCTGCCAGGCCCCCTCTGTGGATCTCTACGTCTCTGCTTGTAATAGGAGCCAACAGCGGGAGCTGGGCTGGATCAGTGATTCTCCAGCTTGTGTGGTGCCCGATAGAGCTTCTCAGTTATGTGGTTGCAAGGGCCTCCCCTCTCACACTCACTGTCTGCAGGGGCAGAGGGCAGCAAACTGCACTGTGATAATGTCAGCCTACAAGCCTGTGGCGGGTCCTTGCAGCATTGCCTTCTGGGAGCCCAGGCCAGCTGGGACCTACGAAGGTCAGGAGGCCACATTAAAGGAGAGCCTCACTGGGCATGGAGAGCCGGCTGTGTGGAGGAGGAGTCCATGCCTCCTAATCGGAACGTGCTCTGTGCTGCTTTGAGCAATGCTAGCCCTTTCCGTTCAACCCCCAACAATCCTGGGGGACAGATGAGCAGGTTTTCAACTAAACTCAAGAAGACAAAGCACCTGTTCTGAATCCGAGAGCTGCCCCCCCAGTCCAGTGCTGTCTTAGCTGTCAGACTCCACCTGGGTACGGCTGTAAGTAGCTCAGGCAGATGCCATGCGTGAAGAGAGTTACATGCAAGCACGTGTGTCCTGCGTGTGAAAAGCCTAGACTTCTCCCGGTCCTGCCGTGGTCTTGGCAGCAGGGCCTGGAAGTGGGCTTTGCTCTGAGTGGGCCTGATGGAAAGCAGGAGAGTACAAAGGAGTGGGGTTGCCAGTTCTCAGGCCAAATAAGGGCTTAAGTGCCCACCTGAAGGGGTCTGCTCAGGTTTCTTTCCTCCTCCTGGGGGCGGGGGAGGGGGAGGATTAGGAGGATGCGCAGATAGCCTGCATTCACGTTCTGAAGGCTGGCGCTGGGCACAATGGCAGGACAGTTTAAGTTGCAACCAGAAGCCTTCAGGTTGGGAGTAAACAGAAGCGTCTAGGCTGTGGGCACGTGAAGGGCTTCCGTGGTCAGTAGGTAGAATGCCTGTTGGCCGGTGGCAGTGACAGGGTAGTGGGTTAGGGGAGGGCAGGAGTAGGGGAGTGGTAGCCTCTGGGGGTTCTTGGGGTTCTTGGTGTGGAGAACACCCACTCCGGGAGAACATGAGAGGCACCGGCTTGTCTAGAGGCAAGGAATGGTTGGCAGGACCTCAGAGGACTCCCCCAGAATAGATAACACTCGAGTTCGAAAAGCACTTTCCATGCAGAACCGCGTCTGGCCATCCCGTCAGCCACGTGGCACGTGACAGGGCAGGGACCACGGTTTCCATTCTATAGAGGAGGAGAATGAAGACGTAGCTGGGCCAAGGCCACAGGCCCAGCGACTGCTCCACTGGCCTCCGTGGACCCCCTCTGCCGGTGGGGCGCCCCTCCTGCCCCCCCAGGGGGAGGCTCTGGGTCACCTGGGCCATCGAAGGCGTTGCTGAGCCCATCGTTGTGGTCCCCTTGGAAGAAGGTGAGGCGGATGTCAGCAGGGCTGGTGGCCGGGGCCTCCCAGAACTCCAGCGCTGATACATTGCTCCACAGCTGGAAGGCGGCGCGCACGGCTCCCCGAACTGCTGGCTCTGGCAGGTGCTGGGGCCAGTTCACCAGGCGGTACGAGAGGTGCTGCTTGTACCACTTGTTGCCTGCCCCCCAGAGAGGCTGCATCAGTCACCACGGCTGCAGGACCCAGGCCTGGTTCCCGGGGACGCAGATACTGGGAGACAGGCCTTCCCCTAGGGAGCCCCTCATCTGGGGGGGAAGACAGCCCTTGCCTCGGGAAGCCCCCCATTTAGCTGGGGAGACACTACTCAGACAGATAGGACTAGCCTTGTCCTGGAGTCCCCGGTCTAGTGGCTTGGCCCGAGGATTTACCAGTATGATAGGGACATACAGCCTCTGCCCAGGAAAAGCTCCCAAACTGAAGGACCCTCTGGGCCCGGGGTCTTCTTCCCCACAGCCTGGGCTGGGCCTGAAAACCACTCCAGCCCCTGCCCACTGTGGTCACAGATACAACTGCCCCCACCCCCACCCCCTGCCTTCCTTTGCAGTCCTGGGGCCTGTGCTGACAAGCAACCACAGGACCCATTATTGGAGGTCCTTCCCTGACCCCTGGCCCTCCCCCTCACTTCCTCAGAGACTGGAGAGTTCTGAGGTGAAAACAAATAAGAACAAAGGGTGTGTGTTTTGTTACTGATGGAGAGAAATTTTTCCATCTCCACTCAGTTAAATGTTTCTATTCCTTTGCCCAAAACCACAGTTCCTCCCTGAGGCCTGAGAGTCAGGCCTTTTGCCGGAGCCACAGGTCACCTAGTCTGGGTGCAGTTGCAGCTCAACACAGGCCCGGGGCCAGGCTGCTCAGAAGGCCCATGTTCTGAGTTTTTCACGGGCTATTTCTGAGCTCTGCAAGGCGCGATTGTGACCCCAAGTGGAAGACTTGCAGCATGAAGGCAGGAGTCCAGGCTCAGGAACGCACAACATTCATGTTGCCTTTTGGGTCTCAGTTTCCCAAACGGACCCAATCCCTGGGGCCTGGGTGACTCGTGGGCAGGGCAGGCCTGGTTGTGCTCAGAGACCAGGTTAGTGGGCACAGACCCCTGTCTGCTGGTTGGAGCAGTCAAAGGGTCAGGCCTCTGCCCTTTGCTGTGGGGAAGTCCTTGCCTGAACCAGGCAGCAGGAGTGACGTGGAAGTTTAACCGTCTCCTTATCCCACTTTGCCTCTATTTGGGGGAATCTGAGACCAGGGAAGGGACCTCCCCAGGGTCACAGATTGAGCAGGAGCCCAGGCGCTGACACTGAATTCATTAGTGCACTCTCCACTATGCCACAAAGACCCTCAACCTCATTTGCTAAGACTCAAGGCTTATAAATTTGCCGAAACGTCACTCCTTTGGGTCAAAGCAGGGGCTCTGCCAGAGCTGAAACTGCAGATGGAAAGGAGAGTCTTACAGAGCAGAGGAGCTGAGTGCCCCCCCACCCCACCCTGTGGGGGAGGGGGAGGGAATGTCCCTTCTCCCACCCCTGAAGCTCCATTCAAGGCAATGCTGCCTCCTCGGGCCTGTTTGGCCTGGCAACCACCCAAACCCTCCCAGCCAGTGACCGGCCCTCAGGGAGGAAAGAGGGAAGGATTCGGAAGGGAGGGAAGGCCTGGTGTCCGGAGGCACGCCCGAGGGTTCATTCTGTGCCAGCAGCACTTCTAGCCTCTGTGAGGCTTCCCTGGGCCCTGGGCTGGCTGATGCTGGGTAACTGCTATGGCTAACTGACTCCCAACTCCCAGACTCCATCCCTAGCCACAACGTCCAGGCTTCTGGAAAACCATGAGGCAGATCCTCCTGCCTCTTTGCAGCTAGCCCACCCCCCCCCCCCAAGGGCAGGAAACAGGGAGGGTGGGCAGTTCTCTCACTCTAGGTAACCAGTGAAGGTGACACCTCGCAGGATAAAAATCCTCTGTGAAACTCCGTGTGAGTGAGTGAGTGTGTGTGTGCGTGTGTGTGTGTGTGAAGGATAGAGACGACAACTAGAAATAGGAATTGAGAGAAAATGACTGTTTTCCTTGGCAGGGGGGTCACTGGGGTGCCCACCAGCCCGGAAGGAGGCAGCTGCCGGTTGGCAGGCTGAGCTCCCCCTCCCCATCTTTTTCCACAAGTGTGTCCTGGGAGCAGGCTGGCTGCTTCAGCCCCATTCCAAACTCCTGGCCGGGCAGGCCTGGTTTCCATGGTGATCTCAGGGCCACATTAGCACCTTGCACTGCGCTCCACACACCCTGGTCTCAAAATCCAAGAGGGAAGCGAACAGGAAAAGGAGATGGGAAAGGAGGAGAGCTTGGGGAGGACCCTGGCTGGAGTCCTGACTCCCAATGGGCAACGATACTGTGGAAAGAACAAGGGTTGGAATCTCTTATTTGTTATGTAAGGTTTTAAGTACCTCTACATACAACCTCAGTCTCCTCATTAGCAAAATGGGGTTGATAAGACTTCCTTCATGGTAAAAATGAAATAGCAACGTGGAGCTGCCTGGCATCTGCTGGGTGCTCAGTAGGTACACGTTCCCTCTGCTTTCCACCCCATTTCCACCCCCCCTCCAGCCCCGGTCCCACGCTTCCCCTTGCCCCCCACCCCAAGCTCTGTGAGGGAGCAGTGGGGATTCAACATCCGCCCTGCAGACACAGAGGGGAGTGGGAGCTTGGAATGAAGTTGGCAGATTTAGCAATTAAGAATATAGAATAAATTGACGCAGAAACAGTTGAGTGGGTACCAGAGGGTAAGGGGAGAGGAGGGTGGTAGAGAAGGGTAATGGGGGTCAACTATGTGGTGATGGCAGAACTGAGTGGGGGTAAACATATAATGCAGTCTATAGGTGACATAGTATAGAAATGCATACTTGAAACCTACATAATATTACCAACCAATGTCACCCCAATATGATAAAAACTATATAGACTACCTGGTGAAATTTGAGTTTCAGATAAACAAGTAATTTTTTTAGTAGAAGTATACACAACAAGCAATTTTTTTAAGTACTATGAGTCTGTAAAAACAAAACAATGACTTGTTGTTCATCTGAAATGCAAAGTTAACTGGGAATCCTTTATTTTATCTGGCAGCCCTCCTGGAGGCCAGCCTCATCCGCACGGCACTCACCCAGAGTGGACAGTCACTGCCAAGGCATCCACATCGTTTCTAAGCACCTACCCATAGTCTGGGGTTTTCCACATCTGGAACCTCACTCACCCCTCCCCATGACAAGCAGGCGTGGCTACACTCAGGCTCTGTGGCCCTGAGAAAGGTGCCTAAGCTCTTTGTCCATCCGTTTGCTCATCTGTAAAGAGCATAGTCATGGTCCCGATCTCCTAGGATTGGTACGGGAGTAACTGAGTTAGTCAGTTGTGAGCATGCTTGGTACATCATAAAGGCTCATGTGTTAACTGTTATTACGTTTCTCTCCTGAGGCATAGGAAGGGCTCAGCACCCGCCAAACCCGTAGTTTCTTTCTAGGGAATGTCTTCCCACCAGCAGGTGAAGGAAGTGAAACTGCTAAGGGTCGTGTTGTGACCAAGAGGGAAATTCTGTCTACCTGGCCACTGCTGTGGGGACCAGGGGTCAGTGTCAGACAGTGACGTGGGGCAGGGCTGGCCAGATGAGGCCACCTGCTTGGGAGGTGCCTTAACCCAGCTCTTCATCCAAAAGGGATGCTCCAAATCGGACAGTGACAACAGACTCTATCAGATCTTCCCCGGGGGCACGAGAAGATGAGATACTGCCAGAAGGACGTATCCTGAGTGCCCAGGCGATACCTTGAACATTCAGAAGGCACCATCTCAATTCAATGCCAGGCCCACTTTAGCCTGGAAGTGCCCCTGCGGAGGCAGAGTCTGGGGGTCCCCATTTCCCACTGTTCTCACAAGCCCCTGCCCCTTGATAATCAGAGCCCATCTCTCCGTTGCACCCTGAAAGAACCTGTGTCTCAGGTGGCACAGCTGAACCCCAAGCCCCTGGTTCCAGGGCCACTGCTCTTCCAGGGCCTCCCGTGCGCGTGCTGCTCTTCCTGCGCTACGGGGTCTCCCGTGCGCGTGCTGCTCTTCCAGGGTCTCCCCTGCGCGTGCTGCTCTTCCTGCGCTACGGGGTCTCCCGTGCGCGTGCTGCTGCTCTTCCTGTGCTACGGGGTCTCCTGTGCGCGTGCTGCTCTTCCAGGGTCTCCCCTGCGCGTGCTGCTCTTCCTGCGTGCGTTCTGCTCTTCCTGCGCTACGGGGTCTCCCGTGCGCGTGCTGCTCTTCCTGCGCTACGGGGCCTCCCGTGAACATGCTGCTCTTCCTGCGTGCGTTCTGCTCTTCCTGCGCTACGGGGTCTCCCGTGCGCGTGCTGCTCTTCCTGCGCTACGGGGTCTCCCGTGCGCGTGCTGCTCTTCCTGCGCTACGGGGTCTCCCCTGCGCGTGCTGCTCTTCCTGTGCTACGGGGTCTCCCGTGCGCGTGCTGCTGCTCTTCCAGCTCTATGGGGTCTCCCGTGCGCGTGCTGCTCTTCCTGCGCTACGGGGTCTCCCGTGCGCGTGCTGCTCTTCCTGTGCTACGGGGTCTCCCGTGCGCGTGCTGCTCTTCCAGCTCTATGGGGTCTCCCGTGCGCGTGCTGCTCTTCCTGCGCTACGGGGTCTCCCGTGCGCGTGCTGCTCTTCCTGTGCTACGGGGTCTCCCGTGCGTGTGCTGCTGCTCTTCCCTCTACCCCGTCCTCTCCTCTGCTGCCTGGAAACACAGTGGTCTGAGGCCTGGGGACCCAGAGTGGCTGGACCTATAGACACGGCGGAACTGGATTGGCAAACACCTGGAAATAGCCATCCTCTGACAGCTGAGAGGAAATGCCCACAATTTTCTCTAGAGTTAGTGAAAAATGAAAATAAACAATAAGCCTTCTGTCCTGTTCATAAAGGATATCTCAGGTAAAAGTAGTGAATGTAGATTCTAAGACGTAATAGCCCAAAGTGCTCAGAGTAAAATGAATTATTGGTGGAAACCTGAATAAACAACCCCATCTTGTTAGAAATCCTGAAACTACAAAAATTTTACCACAGAAAATTAGATTTAGTAAAAACAATCAAGATGTTAACATCACATTCCGCAAGCATTATTGAAGAAGAACTGATAGAAGAATGAAATCTTTGTAAATCTTAGATCTGCAACATTTGACCCTGGAAGATTGGGTTTGGTCAAAGAAGGAGGAAGAAAAACCCAAAACTACGAAAGGAAAGTCACAAGAGCAGGATCTGTAATGTGTAAAATGTGCTATGAGGAGATGTTCAGAATAGGCAAGTGCACAGAGTAGACTAGTGGTTGCCTGGAACTGGGTGTGGTGGGGAGTGCTAATGGGCACGGGCTTCTTTTAGAAGTGAGGGAAACGTTCTGGAACTGGATTGTGATGATGGTTGTGCCATTCTGTAAATACACCAAAAGCCACTGGATTGTACACTTTACATGGGTCAATTGTATGGTATGGGAATTATATTTCAATAAAGCTGTTAAAAATGTGCTATGGGCAAAATAAAACTGATTGATGAATCATATCTTTGTTGAACAATTCTTGGGAAAAAGAATCAATTCTAATAAAAATAACTTCAGTAAAATATAAAGGAAAAATGTTGGCAACAGTTTAACTGCCCTGCATAGCAAATTGACCAAGGAATTGGGCGGGCTTGAGGGGGTTTGCTCTGGAAAATACTTGCACAATGAAAATTCATCAGTGTAAATATAATTTTGATTTAGGTGTCTGTGTTTACAAACATGGTCCTCAAGTCCAAGAGGTCCCATTTGCTCTCTGTGCGCCCCTCCCCTGCCCTAGCGACAAAGTTACTGACAAAACCCAGTTGGAGGCTGAGTCATTTTTCTGGCTGTGGGGCTTCAGGGCGCTGGGGAACCCCAGCCTAGCTAGGTTTTCAGTGCTCACCTTGCTTTGCAAAGCGTTTCTTACGCCTCATTTTGGCTTGCCGTCCAGCGAACAGGGCACTGACCCTCGTGGCCCAGGCTGCCTGACTGTCAGTATCTGCAACCCCACAGCGGGGCTGTGCCATCTGATGAAGGGTAACGGGGTCTAGCATGCCACTGGTGGGCAGCTGGGACACCCACTGGAACTCCCTGTCAGGAGAAATGGAGATAAAGGACCAAAAGGGAGGGTGGGTGGTGGGGATGGGGACAGGGAGCCTCCCTGGAGACAGCAGGAGGCTGGGGAGGGAGGGAGCAATGGAGCATGTCCTCCTGGACACATGTGGGAGGCCAGCCTTCTAGGACAATGGAAGAGGGGACCCCAGCACCTCCAAGTCCTCCGTGTCCCTCATCCTACCTGATGGCATTGCTGAATTGCGTGGACGTGGGAGCCTTGGGGGCCTGTTCGTTGAGGTATCCGTACTTCTCCAGGAATGCCTGGGGGAGAGAGGAAGGTCAGCTTTTCTCATTGTGGGGCGTCATTTCTCCTCCCTTGGTCTCCAACCATCCATGGCACATACGTCATACCTGGTCTCACCCCTTGTTCCAACAGTGTCTATATAGCAGAGAGTCCTGGGATCAAAGTCAGGATGTGGACTTAGCTCCAGGCCACCAATGACTAGCTCGGTGGTCTTGGGCAAGTCACTCATTTCTACAGGTGGCCAAGCAGTCCCTCTCCTGTGTATCTCATAACATTGTCACGCTGAACAGTAGAGTTATGGACTCTGGAGTCAGGTTGGCCTGTGTTTGAATCCCACTTAGCAAACTACTCTAAACCACTGGTTTTTCAGCTGTAACAGGGGCTTAGAATTAGTACCTACTTTGTAGGGTTTTTTTGTTGTGTTTTTTTTTTGGTGTGTGTGTGTGTGTATGTGAGAATTAATAGTGAATATAAGATACTTAGCATAGTGACTGTCATGGAGCTCCATACAGAGGAGCTATTATAATATGTATCATGTAAATAGTCACTATTCATATGCTTCACCTCTGCTCCTGACACATCTCACCTCTCCAGGAAATTTCCTGTGTTGATCAGGAGTTGAGCTGATCACCTGCAGGTTCTGCCATGCATGGATTGGAAATTACTTATCTAATTCTAGGTTCTTCCTAAACAATTCTCCTCTCCCCAGATACAGATATATTTAAGGCTCAAGTACAACAAATGGGACAAAACGGATGGACCTTGAGGTTATCATGTCAAGTGAAACAAGTCAGACTGAAAAAATCAAGAACTATATGACTTCACTTAGATGTGGAATATAAAACTGAAAGGAACAAAGAAAAAACAATTCATGGACACAGTCAATAGTTTAGTGGTTACCTGAGGGTAAGGGGGAGGAAATCAGGGGAAGGGAGTATATGGTGATGGAAAGAGAACTGACTCTGGATGGTGAGCCCACAGTGTAATACATAGATGATGTAATGTCGAATTGTACATCTGGAACTAATTTTTACCAACCAATGTCACCCCCAATAAATGTAACAAATAAAAAAAAAGGAACAAATGCATTTACCCTCAACTCTATGGTTTATATAAAAACAACTCTCCAAAGAAGTCTGTCTTGAATTAGAAACCTGCAACTTCCTTCTTTCATTCATTCATTTGTTAATTCATGCAATGAACCATGTACCTTGCTGGATACAATGGTGAACAAGACACCCCCTAAGGAACCTATATGAATAGAGAGACAATAAAAGCACGGATACCGATGCCGGGATGGCTCAACAGGTTGAGCACTTGCCTAGCAATCGTGAGGTCCAGGGATCGAATCCTGGCCCCAGCCCATGTAAACCTACATGGTGAACTGCGGCACAACGTGTAACCACTGGGATGGTAGTGAAAGTTCTCGCCTCCCTCATGGGAGGCCCTGTTTTGCTATATTACTTAAATCATCTCCATCAGAGCTGCTGCCGGCAGGAACAGGCGCAACATGGGAATGAAACTGGACACTGAGCCGGAATTGGCAGGCCCCTGAGCCTTTGTAAGTATCCAGCCTCCTCTTTGTGGATTTCACTGCATCCATCTTTAGCAACCTTCACGTCCTCTTCTCAACAAAGCCACTTTCCATAAGGAACCCTTATTTTAGACAACAGAGCTTTTCAACTCCATTTTATGTTTCTGTACTAATTTATTGGAATTTCAGCCCTACTGCTTACCTTTTCCCCTTGCACCTATACACTATTTTGGGATGCATAATGAATTAAAGGCATTATAGTGGCTTAATCTGGAAGACTATTTACTGCTCAATATAGTGTGGCATCACGGAGTAGCCACGGGGCTTGGAATCTAGAATTTGTTCCCAACCTTGATTCTGCTGAGTGGCCGAGGAAAAATATTATATTTGTCCTGTCCCACGATGTGAAAACAAGAGTAAGTCCATAGGCTTCTCAGAAGGATTAAATAAAGCAATGCATGTCTAGCGTAGTGCCTGGTATATAGTAAATGCTCAACAAACTGTTGATTTGATTTGCCTTAGAGGAAAATAACAGACTTTTGGAATGCAGCCCATCTGTAAGATAGGACCTGCTTTGAATAGTTACACCTGTGTTCTCAATTCAGGTGCTCTATCCCAGAATAGCCTTACCCCAACCAGGTGCCTGGCTCTCTCTCCTTTGCCTCCTCCCTTTCCCCTGGTAAGGATGGAAAGTGGCTTTTTAAGGGAAGCTGGGGAATTAATATCTCCTTAGAAGCAGTTTTGCTCAGTGATGAAGAGACTGGGTCACAGGCCAACAGGTTGGCATTCCCCTGCCCCTCCCCCCAAACCCACCCAGACCTTATCAGGTTGTTGGCTCCAGTTCTGGAACTCTGAAGCCAAACGGGAGGGAGGGGAAGCTGACTAGCGGCGTCTCCTGTTTCCTGGCTGGGCCTGTGCCTGGTGCTCTGGCAGACGAGGTGGGGTGGAGGGCAGGATGGGGGTGGAGGTCTTTTTCAGGGGTCCGGCAGAGGGCACGTCTTGGGCCCCTGTGGGTTGTAAGGCATAGCTGAATTCCTGAGAGGCAGTGAGCACGTGGGCAGGGCACCAGCCAAGAGCCACCGAAAGAATGAGAAAAAGAAATGTTAAGAATTTGACATTGTATGTTTCCATGAAGCATTACCATGGAGATTATCAGGACTTCAGAACTTCCTTATACTTATTTTATGTTTAATATACCTATATTAAAAAAAAATGTAATTACAAGGAAGTCCCTTTCATGCGGTCAGTGCCGAGGGCTCTACAGTCCTGTTGAGGGGAGCAGACCCATTGACTCCGTTGAGCAGGCAGGGTGGAGGCCCCCTCTGCTCCTGGAGCTGTCCCTAACCCTCTTCTGTGAGTCCATTTGCTGTGCCTCGGTTTCCCCCTGCAAAGGGAAGCACCGCTGTCTACATAGGAGCCCGGGGGGCAGGGGCACGGGGCAGAGCGGCAAAGGGGTCCCAAGAAAAGGCACAGTGCTGGAGGACCAGGGGTGGGGGGGTGGGGGGCTCAGCTCTCGTCCTCATCCCAGTTCCACACTAACTGCCTTAGAGGAGTAGTTTCCCTTCCAGGCTGCAGTTGTCCTGGGGGCCTATGTCCCCTCACCTCATCCCCCTTCCTAGAGGAACCACCAGGCTGCTCCTCTCTGCCTTGCAATTCAAACCTCAGGCTTTCTGTCCCTTTTCCCCGCCCAGCGTCTCTCCTGAGGAGCCCCAGGCATGAGCTGAGTGAAGAGGAAGCCAGAAGGCTGTGCCCCTTCGCTGATTCACGCTGTTTGGGTCTTAAGAGCTGGTGCCAACTTGCCTCACCCACTGGGTCAGGGCTGGGGCAGCTTTCCTGGGAAGTCACCTCTGAAAAGTCCTGGGAGTGGCTGTGGTGTCTGGATAAAACGAAAACAATTCTCCCTGAGACCCAGAGAGCTGAGTGGAATCAGAACTCTGGGGGTTCTAGTCCTGTATGTGTCCTGACTTGTCATAGGAGGGTGTGGATAGCCCCGCCCATTTAATGCCTGAGGGAAGGGGACGTTCTGGCCATTTCTGAGAGGGCAAGACTGCCATAGGTGTAGCAAAATGAATCCAGGCCTGAGTCAGGAACTCAGAGTCACTGGCCTGGCAGGGCACGAGCGCTGGGTTGAGTGTCTTGAGTTTTATTCCTGTTGCTGCTAGCAACGTGTCCTTAGGCAAGTCCTGTGTCTCTCTAGGCCTCAGTTTCCTCTTCTGTAAAATGAGGGGGTTGGATAGAGCTAAGATATACTCCAGGTCTGTCTGTTATTGTAGCCTTGCAACTGATTACCTGTATTGAACTATACAAAGTTACTTAACTTCTCTGTGCCCCAAACTGCAAAATGGGGTGGGGGGTGGGGGTAAGAGTTCTGCCTATGTTTCTTACAGGAGCATAGTGACAATCTGGTAAGAGGATGCTTTGGGAAAGTGTCATGACAATTGCCCAGCAAAATCACAGCAGCAAAAATGAAACCAGGAATTGAAAAATTGCAGAATGGCAAGTTGGCACAGAAACCATGATGCTTTCCCTGTTTCAGTATAATTTTAGTCTTCCCATAGTGACTCTATGTGCCTGTGCTTATCACTCGATACATCTTTTATATTATTAACCAAGTCAAGATGCAAGGGATGATAGTTGGCGTTCTGCCTGCATGTCTTATTAATAAAAACGTTTTCTGGTAATCAGGTGTACAGTGAGCCCTAGACTATTGTAGAGCTTTTACACCACCTTTTATTTATTTATTTATTTATTTATTTATTTATTTATTTATTTGAACTGAACTGGGGGCCTCACCGCATTTGGGAAGCACACCCCAGTTCAGCAAGTGGGTCCGCCTGGGCCGGAACCGGGATTCAATCCTCGGTCCCCGGGGCTTCAAAGCGAGCACTTAACCCGCTGAGCCATCCCGGCTTCCCTGTAGAGCTTTTAAGGGGATTAGACTTTTGAGCTTCACATTCGCCTAGTAAGAATATAGGCAGGACTGGTGCTGTTATTTCCATTTTAAAGATGAGGAACATCTCAGGGGAGTGCAATATCTTGGTAAAGGATCTTTGTGGGTGACAGAACCAATTTTTTTTTTTTTTTTTTTTGTTTTTTTTTGTTTTTGTATTTTTTATCTTTTCACATTTATAGAGAGAAATTATCTTTTTGTCTTCAGTGCATAGTTATTTCTATTTTACTTTTTGACAGATAGAGAGAGAGACAGAGACAGAGACAGTTAGAGAACCAAACTGTGGGAACTCCCCAGTTCAGCACGTGGGTCCTGCCTGGGCCGGAGCCGGGATTCGAT